>JAPYZR010001063.1:0-31578 GCA_030522945.1 Trichopria nigra
GAATCGATTTCAATCGTTGAATTAATCTGAAATTACTTTTGCATTTATAAAAAACGATACTTTCCTTAGGTGAGCGGTACACCCCCCGCCTCCCCTAGCTATAGCTAGTTCGCGCTTGCACGAGCGACAAACCACACTATTAGTTTTATATTCTCATTTTATAAGGGGGTTCTGATTAATGTGTTCGTCTAGGTTTTGTACAAGGGTGCAAACTATTTTAGATAATATTTCTGCCACTATTGTTAGCGCATGCTCGAGCGGTAAACCAGACCTGTCTTGTATCTTTATTTTTCAATCACATTTCTAAATGAAATGACAATTTAATATTTATGCATTTGGTCTTGCTTTTATTTATTCTAGGTGGGTGATGATCCTACTTCGTCACATGTATTGAAGATATAATTGCACCCATCTCTCCTTTAGAGATGGTAATACTGGATTGGTCCAAAGTTTACAAAGTAAAGAGAAGTCTTCTCAAGAAACTTCTATCAATTTTTGCAAACCAAACAAATCAATTGGGACAGTTCGAACGTAAGTTTGGCGAAAGATTACTTCCGGTAAGTTTCTTGTGAGCTATAAAATAATTATGTTTATCAAAAACAAACGATTCGACTCGTGTGTGTTTGTGTGTGTACTCATCAGTATAACTGCTTTCGGAGATTGTATTTATACCAACAAACATAACTTGTAAATATATGTGTTTTAGTACTGAGCAATCAGGAATTAATTTGATTTTATAAACGTAATTCCGTAACGTTACACAGAGATTTGATTTTTAGGTAGTTGTAGGAAGTTATAAATTGGTGGTAAATTAGAATTTTGTGGTTTGATGTTGACAGCATTTTTCTCCTTTTCAATATAAATGTTTTTTCTATTTATCCAATTCATTTCTTTCCCTAATAGACATGTTCCATTTCTATTCTGTATTGATTTAAACCCGTGAAATGCACCTCACTGGATGCAACAACTTTGTTTTGTGGTCATTTAATCTACTCTCACCTGGTCTGAGCATCTGCCCAATATAAGATTTATTACAATGCATGGTATTTTGTAGATAACTTTCCGTCTATCCAACATCGCTATTTCCTAACGAAACCGACAAAACGAATAAAACGTATTCACGACCATTTTTTTCAGTTACGGCTACCAGAGTTACATTAATAACCCCAGCAAAATTCCGAAAAAAACCACAAAGTTTTCTCTATCGCGGAAGCTTTCGATCGTGCACACCTCCCGCAATGTGAATTTGTGGCTCGTTATCTTCCGTTACTGAAAATTCCTCGTCCCGTGACTTATCCGTTCACCCGGAGAAGATCAAATAAGTCGACGAAAAAAGAGCGAATCCCCTTTTCGGAATGTGCGCAATGTCCGATCGGCTACTAACACGCAAGGAAAAATTCCAGTGTATCATTCAGCCAGGCGGAAAAATAAGATCCCCAGAGAAAAAGGAGAGCGAGGAGCTCGGATAACGAATGATCTGACGGACCTCCGATACGTGAGGCAATCCAAGCGTAATTTTTTTTTTTTTTTTTTTCTTTTCTCGCCTCCGCCCCCCCCTCTTTAGGACCAGAAGTTCCTCCTCGTGTTAATCGATATACCGTGCCAATATTTAATAAGTATTGCGAAACAAGTGTGCGGCGCAACCTCGCATTCCTTATAGTTACCTTATTGTTCCTTACTGTTACACGTTTGTCAAAAATGTTTCGTTCAATTTATTTAAAGTATGATGGATGTAATATCTTTCTCTATAACGCGTCCGGGGGAAGTTCGATTTCTCTCGCGTAGACCGTAAAAGAAATGTTCGAGTGTAGATACCACTCGCCCCAATTGTATATTATTTGAGAAAATATTGTGCATGCGAGAAAGTGATTGAGGACGAATGAGAAGTTTGTCACGTGTAAAAAAAACAATTTTGCCCAACTAGATCTACTAGAAATGATGTACGCTCAATCTGAAACGTATATATTGTCTAAATAAATAAATGAAGTATAGCCAGAGAGAAATTTTATTATCCTAATCAATCTTAAATTCGAAAGCAAATCTTTTGACGTTGGTACAACCAGACGTTATTGCTTTCAATTTCTATCCGGTTAAACGCATATTGTAATGACAGTGAACGAACAGAAAAAGCGAACAAACGGTGAAATTCGCGCCCTTGAAGCCAACGTACATTTAATAATTGAAAAAAGATATTTGTAAGACTAAAGGAGTATAATTAAACATTAATGAATATTGTATACTTATAAATTTCAGATCAAGGAATTTAGGTTCTATTTATTAGGTAAGATTGAACAGTGGTGAATCTCGCAATGTTACACTGATGGACGCAGATGTAGATCTCAGCGAAGACATAATAATGTGTAAGAAAAACGTTAATTTATTTATATTAATAACTTAAACAGTTAACTTAATTAATGAAACCATTCAATAATTGAAAGATTAAATAATTTTAAAGTTTATCCAAGTTAACTAAATTTTGTTTAAAGTAGCTCCTTAAATCATAGCTCTTTAAATAAAGTACAACTTTATAAAGTTAGGTATTAAATATAACTTTAACTTTTCAACTAAGTTAACTATACACTAAGTTAAAAGTTCAACGTGAATTTAACTTATCAAGTAACCCTTTGAAGCATACATTGTTCTCTACATTGAATTGACTTGAAATGTATCAGTACGTCGGTTTTTTGGGGTCGCTGATTACGAATCCGGTGTCAGATTTTAACTACTTAGTAAATGTATGTAATTACCAAAATCTACTTGATTCTTTGACGGTCCCATTAAATATTTTCTAAGTAGATTTCTTAAAAAAAAAAAAAAAAAAAATTCAAATTCGCCTCCAAAGAGACCTTGATTCTTTTATCCTTTGGTCTTCTCATAACGGCCTCCTTATCAATTCTATAAAATTCTGCATTTTATCCTTTTCTCGTAAAACTTATTTATTTGAATTTGATTATTCGTTTCCCCACAACAAAGTTCCTATAGATATTCCTCAGTCATAGACCTGGGTATTCGCTGTGATAAAACCTTGTCATTCAAGCCCCATATTGAGAAGGTCACTATGCGTGCTAATAGGATTGTTGGATTTATTAAACGAACCACTTCTAATTTTACCGTCATTCCTTGAATATATTTGTATAAAACTCTCGTTCTCTCTGTTCTTACTTATGGCTCCATAGTCTGGTCTCCACACTTTAGCACGGATTGGCATCTTCTCGATACAGTTCATCACAGGTTTCTAAGGTATCTAGCCAGGAAATCTCGTATGTCTGTCTTCTTGACACACCTATCATGACCTTGTCTTTGTTTTCAAAATTAAAACTAACCACCTAAATTCCGTATCCTCCACTCTGTTTTCTGACCGATTTGTCCCACAACCTTAGGAATCCTAGAGCGATATTTGAGGAACATTCCAGATCCTTCTCTCGTTTTTATTCCCCTCTTCCTCGAATTTTTAAATCATATATCCAGGGTACTGAATTTGTTCGTTGACAGTGTTGCGTATATTTAAAGCTATTTGTATTTTGATTTGTGTTTTTTACTTTGTAATTTTATTGTGTTAAGGGCTTGTTCCCGTCTATTTTTGAAAAAAAAAAAATGAAAAAAAAAATAAAAAATAAATAATAATAAAACTCAGAAAAAATAAAAGAAAGAACACACCAAGATAAAAAAATGAAGAATAATGCGAATGTTGGCAATATTCCGATCAGTATTGCATCAGGCGAAACTCGAATATAGACAATTGTCATTACAATTATAAGACTAAAAATTTTCATTACATATTGGCTATTGTTCATTCAAATTGAATTACCCTCATTAACAATAGAAGAAGGAACGATATGCACGTGAAGAATTGTCCAAATTCACTTGTCCATTGCATTTAGTGTGCACTCGTGACAAGTAGAGATAGGATATCAATTAACGAAAGTATTAAAAAAAAAACGAAGACCGTCGCTCCGCATTTCGATGGGTTAAATTCCGACGTCAGTTCGATAAATTTGAAAGAGATTAACTTCGCGTTACGGACGGAAGTTCATCGTAATGAAAAGGGCCGTAAAACACGCGCGAGTTACGGAGGCGAGCGATTCCGAAGCCGTAAAAAAACTTGCAATTGCTTACACGAATAAACAAAATTACCGAGTCAATGAAATTAATATATTTCAAAATATACGGCCAATAAAACACGGCGAGTGATTTATCGCGTTAACCGGCCGACGGCCGCGCGGGAGCAGCGGCCAGCTATATAGGCGGGTTTATATGTATGCTCGGCGCGCAGCGAGATTATAAAAGGCGACGTCGCGAACGAGCGCGGAGGCGCTTCTCGTCAAATTCAATCTCATTCCGGTAACTTTACGACTCCGCTTATGCATGCACTTATGACTAGATGCACGATAGCGATAAACGATAGCCGATCGAGAACATAAACTACCATGGGGCCCGACGCGCTCTCCACGTCGACCGTGGGTTTACGACGCGGACGAGGTGGACATTGTCGCGCCTCTCGTCATCGTCGTTGTTCTATTGGTGCGTACACCTACTATATATATTTATGCGTCATGCGTGTTCACTTTTGCCACTTTCCTCCACCGGCGACGCTCGTCGTTTTATTGGATTCGATTTACGGCCCGGCGCTACCGGAATAGCATCATTTTCATTTCGTTTATTGCCCACCTGGGCACGGGACACTATTCGATAGGTGATCGTATATGCTTAAACGGATCTCTTCGATCGGCTGTAATATCAGAAACTGTGCTTTTACAACGAAATAACTGAGAAAATTAAATTTTCATTGCCGTGACCGATTTCGCTGCGAATCTGATGTAGTATTCTAGAATAGTGTGGCGTTGGACTTAGATCAAGAGGACAGTGAGCAATGGATGTACATCAGGAGCAATAACGTTTGTAATAAATTTATAAATTTTTTAATGAATTGATAATAAAAGTTATAGCTACTGAGGAGGATACAGTAACCCGTTGAAACGTAGGGCCATAAACAAATAGTACAGGAACCATTCCGAGCTGAAATTTTTTATGGTCCGGGCCTTAGTATATTTCTACTCGGGGTTGAGGCAAATTTATCAACTGCACCTAATATACCTCACACGACTCAACGCAATATACATACTAATTTAGATTATTCCTAGAATATCTTGGAATATTTTTGAAATGTATTCAGAATTACCCAATTCCGTGATTCATAGATATCACCGAATATCTCTAGAATGATTCGGCCATGTTACAGAATGTGCGCAATTTGTCTCTAGAATTTGTCAATACAATTTTGTGAATGTCGCCAGAACAACATGAGACGTGGAAATGTCTCCAAAATATCCTTGAGAAGATCTCCAGAATATCAATATATTTCAAATAAAATGTTGTGGAGATATAATTGAGATATTATTATGCTTCTATGTGGGAAGCCTAGAGTACACAAGATGCCACGCTCTTACGTGGAAAGTATGTATCGAAGGAACGGGAAGAAACATAATTATAAGACATTATGAATTTATAACGTATACATATAGTATTTCATATTGTCAACAGTAGAACATAAACCGGAAACATAATATTAGATCTATACTCTTTATGAAAAAAATGTTGTTAACATTACAATAGGAGTTAATGTCATTGTTTTTAAATCAAAAGAAATTCACTAATCATAACTTACACTATTCAATAAAAGAGACATACATCAGCAACAATGTTAGTTTTGTACAGTTATATGTTAGTACATCTTTTTTCTTCACTAAACCCTATACCTTTTATCGCACTCGCTTTACTATCTACATTGTCTTTTCCTATTAGACATTTCTTACTGTTAGCACGATTTATCGCTGCATTCAATTTGTTTTTCGAGGCAAGTCCCGAAGGAACACTTTGAGGAAAGTGGCGAAAGGCTGAAATTGCACATAAAGGAACCGGGCACGATTATTTTGCGAAATGCGACATTAATAGTCGTAAAGCGGAAAACATTGTCGTGTCTCTTGGTCGCGGAATTCCGTGTATAATGTAGAATTTGGGGCATCCTTGTTATCGGCCCACGATTGAAATATCAACGTGAAATGTTTAACGATGTTAACTTGATTTTTCGTCATCTTGCGTGTCGTTGAATTGACTTGACCTTCCTGCCCGACTGACCTTTATATGGGCGTGCCTTAAGTATGTTTAACAATTTAGGAAATACAAATTTACAATACAATGTACAATTTTTTATATTTTTAGAAGGGTCCAAATCTAACATTCAGCCTCCTTGTTCAAACAAATTAGGGCTTTCCAGAATCTGTCCTTAAATCGCCTAAACTGTATAAAAATCTCATCATATGAATCCTTTGAAATGAACGTAAAGATTAATTCGAAATCAGAAGTTATTATATATACTAAAAAAAAAATGTTTACGGCTCTATTGTTCATTTTGATGCTTTAAAGTAGAACTTGCATGAGAGAGTAACGGGAAGTATTTTTTTTTTCAAGAGTAGTTTTAGGGTCGTAAAGAAAAAAAATGTCAACAATGTCTAAGTGAGCGAATGAGTAACGACGCCTGCTTACACGTTCGAGGTGCAAACATAAATGTTCGGCCGACGACGACGTCAATGGCTGTATGCCACCACACGTCGACTTCGATTCTCGATGCGTATTTGACTTTCCGATAGGTTTATCGGCTGTTATTTTATGACTTCGATTACCGGCGTCTTTTGCACGCCCGCCGTTATGAGCTTTTCGCGGCTTGTTTAGGCGAGAAATGGAGGGCAGGAAAACTGGGATCGCTTGGCGGAACATGACGGGATTTGCATATAACGGACACGGTTGCTGTTTGCATTGTAAGAAATGTAGGTTTATCGTCCTCCTAACCTGCGGCAGTATCAATGAAAGGCCATTTAGCCCGTCCACGTGCGAGACTTATCGTTATTCGGGAAGACTTAAGGGAGAGTGTCGCCAAACAGACCAGATTCTGATGGATTGCACTGTATTCTTCCGTCTTCCGTGTATATGAATTCTTGCATATGTATGTCGATGGATTCCTGGGCTTCGTTTGTTTCTATACGTGAAGACCAACTTATTGTTTCGAAAGGGTGCAGTTTCAACGAAAAATTTGGTAGTTTAAGTTATGCGATAAAGACTTTCAAAACATTTTTGTTTGAATATGCCTAATTTGGTGTTCACATTATATTATTGCCCTATGTAGAAAATGATGCCATTCTGGACTCAATGATGGAAGTCATGGAACCCATAGAAATAGCCATAAACTGGTCTCATTTTCGACTACAGGTATGGAGAAATGGATCAGATGTTATGTTCCATACATATATATATATATATATATATATATCTTTGATTCCCTAGTAGAAATCTATCCATTTTTTTCTTACACTATCCATTTCTCCTATGCCTTTAACATGGTAAATATCTGAACTGTCTAAGAATTGGCTAACAATAAATATTTTTATAATAAGGATATTCTTCTGTATATTAGTATAAATATATATATTGAAGAAAAGAATATATATATATATATATTAAAAGTAAAACGATAGGTGACAGTTTAAGGAAACAAATAAAAACCACAATATTTATTAATTTGTGATCTTTTACATTTTAGTCAGATCTTGTGACGATCGAAAAATAGCATCTGACCAAATGTAAGTGGAATTGGCAATACTATATACTTTAATATGGAAAGTTGTAAGAAAGAATTGTAACTTATCAAACTGATGTAGTCATAATATGTTATCGTTCAGGCAAATAGGAGACAAACTGACAAGGCAGCTATAATGTTACTATACTATCACAGTAATATTGAAATATACTAATTACGGCAACATCTTACGAATATCGCTGTTACATTGCAATAATATTACAGTAACGTCACAGAAATATTTATTATGTGTATATATGTATTTACGTATTTATAGTACACATAGATATGTAATTTGTCGTGCAATATTGCCCAAATATTTTAGCAATATTACATGCACATATAACGCAGTGTGATTCTCCATATTTCTCCAATATTGGACCAGGAGATATTCCTACGTAATATTGTACTGGAATATTTCAACAATATTAAACGAAGACATTTCAACATACAATATTCACGTGGCGACCCTAACGTTCCCGATTACTGATATCAACTGTACGAGGATATATCGATGAGTAATATTATTTTAATATGATATAGTAATATTACATTATGATATGGCACTGCGTGACATTTCCACAATATTTCAGTAACGTAGAAAAAGTATATATCGCTACGACGTTGCGTATATATATATATACTAATATACAGAAGAATATTGTTATTTTAAAAATATTAATTCAAGAAAAGAATATAAGCCTTTTCAATAGATCACAAAGGTCACACTTTATTATAGAAAGTTATGCTTTGAAATTTATAAGATGTAACAAGAATTATATATAATGTAACATTTTGGTCGATATTTGGAATATACTACTATTATTTTTACATGATATATAATATAAATGTTTTTTATTTCGAAGATAGTAAAACAATAACGATTTTATGGTTAATTTTTACGTTCATGTACATATACATTGTAATTATCTCAAATGGACGCAATATAGTATATATATGGCCTATATAGTATAATATACCTTTGTAATGTTGCAGCAAGCCCAAAATATCAGAGTAATCTCACTTCATTAACCAATAATGGAGGCATCATAGTACTATTAGGATATTGATCTCTGATCCAGAAAAATATTTTACGATCAAAGTCTATCAAATCAGGTTTATTTACGTAAATTACTATAGATGCATGATAATTAGAACGGTGCATCAGAAAGGATTTATTGTCAAACTGTCTCATGACTTTCGATTCTAACTGTTGTAAAACCTGTAAATCTAATAAAAGTACTGTTCGAGACATTCGGAAGTTACTCCATGTCGAGATCTTTAAAAGGCCGAAAGTGCTTTATCACCCCGGGAATGAGTGATCAGTCGCTGTCGCATGGAAATGAAGATAAATCAAAGAAATGGGACTTTGAGGACTTTTTATGTGCACTGTATAATGCATGCGTTCATTTTTATTGATTGCAACTAACTGAATCTACAAAAATATTCGTAACATTCACAAATGTCGACTACAATCATATTCATCAGATATTAAAAATTAGAATAATAAGAAATAACAATCTAAATAATATAGCAAATAATGGATAAAGTCATATTTAAAAAATTGATAAAAACAAAGTAATTTTTATTAACGACATTATGAGTCCCCTATCCCGTGGTATATACGGTATTTTATGTAACAAGTGTAGAAAAATGGAGTTTCATATCCTCCGCTATATAGGAGCAATGCTCTATTAAACTTTAATTGTTTTTACTCAATA
Organism: Trichopria nigra; assembly: GCA_030522945.1. Lineage (NCBI taxonomy): Eukaryota > Metazoa > Arthropoda > Insecta > Hymenoptera > Diapriidae > Trichopria > Trichopria nigra. The sequence continues at coordinate 9,352 of JAPYZR010001063.1, forward strand.
TAAAGGTTAAAAAATGAACCTAGGGCCTTAAAAGATTAAAATATTTTTATGATTTGAAATGTGGACCATTATAGTAAATTGAAATGAGGTTTATTCAATTTTTGTAAGACATTTACATTATTAGCATAATTTAACTAATATAAAACCACTGCTCAAGTAATCGAGTAAAATAATAACAAAGCATATAAAATGTCAACATGATACCTGTCATTTATGAATAAATAATGATTTGACGTATCAGAAGTGTACAAAAATTGGAAGTAAATAATTAAATGAGGTCGAAAATTCTCGAAAGAAAATAATGGTCATCAATTATTAATTAAAATTGACAAAACTTCGTACAGAGAGGTGATAAAAATTAGCGTACATTTAAGAAAATAAGCAATCTACAGACAAAATTGTAAAATGAGAAAAAAACTAAAACAAATTAATGAATTACGACATAAATTGACGATTATTGACTATGATTTTCAGAAAATGACAAGAGTTTTTTTTTATAAATAACAATTGTCGAAACTTCCTTTGTTATTGATATTTCGTTTATGAAATGCACGACAACAAGTAAATGTACTATTGCTAAAGCTCACTGACACAGATACAAGTTACAAAAGAGGTTAATCGTTGTTTACTGCAATTAGTTTCTTCGTAAAGATTTTTTTAGACTCTACTCGATGCGGAAGAAGGCCCCTGAAAACGAACTTCATAGCTACTTCACGCGTTGCGATTCCGTTTCTATAGGGTGCCAACTCCTCTATGACTGTGCGGCGCCAATAAGGCCCTCGTCCAGCAGACTGGCACGGAAGAATGCGATACACATCGCGCTCTGTTGACCAACGGTGCGTCTAATACGATCAGCGAAATGCAACGTCAAATTCTGCAATTGCATCAGGTGCACCCAGCCTTGCCCAGTTGTAAGGAAAACACAAGTCCTATTATCTTGCAGCCCTCCCTTTTGCCCCCCTCGGAACCCTACTGGGTTAAAATAATGACAGGATGTTCCTAATTCAGTGTTCTTTTTTTATCACGAAGATGATTTTTCATTTCACGCAAGAAACTGATTTGAAGGTGAACATATTTTCTTCATGTTATAAAATCCTTCGTATGAATAAGAATTTTAATTAATGCCATACAATAAAAAGTTAATTAACAGAAATTAAAAGGGTAATTAATTTCGACCGACCATTTTGTAAATAAAGGTCGATGCAGGATTGAATATAATAAAAAAAAAAATTTTTTTTATATTCTTATCGTTTCTAATCTTTAGTGAATATTTTCTCGTTTTAATAGAAAATCGTGACAAAAAATGAGAACCTTATGCGTTAAATTTTATCATCGATTAAAATAAGGAAATTTAATTGTAAAACAATTTTATAATCTATTTGATTGCAAGTTCATGCAAAATTAAAGTACACACCTGGCTTTCGATAATTTATAATCCTGCAAAAAGTATTTTTTATATACATATGATATTTATGAAAGGGACACAAAGGGGCTGTAAGTGATACGATAATTACGTTATGAATAATTCATATTTCAATGCTTGAAAGTACGTAATTTAATTGCTAGTTCTTTAAATATTTATGTTTTTAGTTATTTAAGTATCTCGCCACTTATTCAAGAGAGAAGTATCTATGTAGATGAAGATAAAATATAAATGTCGTTAATTTAATTATGTCTGTGCAAAAGTTTATTTTATTGTGCTTTCAGTTTTTTCTGACATTATTTTGTAATTAGCAATGGTAGTGTATTGTTTTAACTCATTAACCGCCACATGTAATGAAAGTTTACCTCGAGTTCAGCATTTAATGCTCATAGGAATTTACCATTTTGAATGGCGTTGAATACATTTTTTTTAATTTTAATTTTTAATAGTTTTTTTTTTCAAAAATGTGTAAAAAACACAAATTTTGTATTAAATTGTTTGTTCTTCTATTGACATAAAATATGTCTCATGAACGTGCACCCGATATATCCACAAACAGAATCGGTCGCACTAGATTTTTTTAATTATAATCTTATTACCAAACTATATTTTAGTAATAAATATACCAAACTGTTGTGGCCAATACGATAAAATTTTTCGACATCACACATAAATTGTTAGAATTGGATACAAAAGTAATTTTATGTACTGAACGTCATTGAAATCGATGAGCATTTAAGATTTTGCGTCCGCCATATTGGATCCGTCATCTTGAATTTAACAAGACTAACCTCAGACTCGTAATCACCGACCTTGAAAAGCCGAGATAGAGTTACTTTTGTATCCGATGTTAACTATTTTAGTAATTACACAATAATTTCAAAATTTTAATTTAATCGATTATTACTTATTGCGCATATTCATTTCAAGTTACAATAGAAATGCATTTCGACCAACAAATTTATGATAAACCAAAAAAATTGCTTCGAAAAATCGTGTTTTTTTACATATTCTTGCAAAAAATGGAAATTTCAATTATCACAAAAAAATAAATAAATAAATAAATACGTATATATATATAAGCCTTATATCAATATAACATAAAGTTCAAAATTTGTTATAGAAAATAATGCTTTGTAAATATGCTTTGTAAAAATGTAGTATAAGATGTAACATGAATTAAATATAATGTAACATTTCGGTCGATATTTGACATATATACTATACTATCATTTTCACATGATATGTAATATAAATGATTTTTATTTCGAAGATAGTAAAACAAATATATATGTAATAAAAATTATAAGTCTAATATGTATGGTTTCGTACACAATACGTAAATATCTGACATCGTTAGATGTAACGTTATGTATGTTGACCCAGAAGCGGATGCACGTAATTGTTCAAAGTTACGCGATGAATTTGGAATGGTCGAATCTTTCATTTTTAGCTTTGTCATTGATCAATTTCAGAGGGACGGGTTAGAAGACGCCGATATCTAATCTGACTCTTTACTCAAATTGTGCCCTTACGGGATTTCTCAGCCAATACCAGCAAGTATTAGGATTCAATGAACTTTCCTCCTAGGCTCCGAGAATATACCGTTAAGCAGATATTGTTAATTGACAAACAACACAGGTCGGCATTGGTTTTAGTTTCAATTTTATCATACAAGTCGACAGGTGGGTACGGCTCGTGAATGACAAACGTGACTTTTCGATGAGTTTGTAAATAACGTCATTTTTTATGATCGAATGGATATTTTTCATTCTGTTAGACTGCAGTTTTGTGAGAATTTTATTTTTTACCCTTTATGAAGAATTCTTTAGAAATTTTATATAAATTTAATTTAAAAAAATATCCATCATAAATTTTAGTTAAATAAAACGTATCTAATTTTACATAATGCAGTCTGTCCTCAAGTTTTTTTTTTTTCCTTTTTTATTTTCATAGATAAATATTACAATATGTCCATTAGATGACATTGGATAATAGTTTTAATGCAATAAGTGACACGAAAAAATTGCATCCTGTGATATATCGTTAAAACATTAATCTATATGTACATGATTATGTTTATAATAAAAATTACGCTATTCGTATTGGTCATGGTAACAAGAATAATGTTTCTTGATTTGGTTTTAACAGTGTGTCTTTGTAAGGTATTTTAAGATTTTACCCTTTCAGTATTGGTTATTACTTATTCTACACTGAATTTCTTGATGAGGAGTTTCAATTGGTATAAGTATAATCCAAGTACTGATGTATTTCCACTTCTTCCTCCGTATAGGGATATCTCTTGAGTTGTGGACATCCTGAAACAAACGACTGATTTGGTAAAATGGCCAAGAATATTGTTCGTCACGTGAAAATATCATTATTTTAGTTTTTCATCCTGCATTTGACGAATAAACTATACAAACTAATTTTATACTACTCGTAATAAGAAAATTCATGATTCTCAAAATAATAAAAATAAAAATGCCTTGACTTCTGGCTTGTACAGAATTTATTGAATTTTATTCATGAGAAATGTCTTGATATCCTCATTGAACAATTTTATCAATTATTTATGACTTTTATCAATCCGTTATTTATTTTGCGGTGTCACTTATCCTCTTGATAATTTCAAATTGCTGCAATATTATCTAGATATTTCAGTAGCAATTAAGTGATTGTAAATTTACAGTTATTATTAAGAAATTTCAGTGTGTTAGAACGCTTTTAAAGACGAGAAAATATCTTTAAAATCATGATAGAAATAGAAGAAAATAATAGCATTATAAAGTTTCCTATATAGTCTACAGATCATAAAGAAAGAAAATCGATTGGGTATCATAAAATGACGAACCAATGGTAGTAATTCTAAAATGGACAAACGAAAAAAAAAAACAATTATAATGGATAGAAGAATAATACCAAAACAGGGAATAAATTATTAAAACTTGCTCGATAAGATATGTAAAAGAACTATCAGAAAAATTAAACAAATACGTAATGAAAGAAAACATTGTAATTTTTCATAACAATTCCTATTGTGTATCAACAACATTTCATAGGAGGGATAAAAATATAATGGGTAAATTACAAATCGATAAAAAAGCGAATGCAGTTTATCGAATACCATGCATGCACACTCACACACACACATACACACACATATATGTATGTGTATATATATATATATGTATATTCAAAAAAGTTTGTCATATTAATTGGACGCATCGTTAGTCTAGTATATTTTTATTCATGTCCAAATATGTTTTTTATCCTCTCTGGTTTCTAAAAGTCTGCTGATTTCTCTCTCTCTCTCTCTCTCTCTATATATATATATATAACTAGAGCATTTTGAAAATCCCATCGCCCGAATTTATTAATTGATGCGCAGCATATTTATTTCTATATATACATAATCTCTGATATACTATATACGATTTGATGAAGTACCAGGACAATAGGTATAGTGCGTCATTTTTATAATGTCCAAAGCATCAAATTTGAAGAAAAAAAAAATTTCTCTGCAAAATTGAGTAGACCACTAACGATTGGTGGATTTGCCTGCGACGTGCATAAAGCTCGTGACTTAATTGCAAGTTAATTGTTGGGCGAGGCCACGGTAATTTACGTGGAAAAGACGTGCGTACACGGATTTGCCGGCGATCGTTAGCTGCGCTTCCGAATAATTCCGCAAGTGCACGTTCGAGATACGAGTGATGAATCGTAAGTCATTCGTAAAGTAAACGTGTCGGCACGCCCGTCGAGTTTTTCCCTAACGTTTGTACGAGATTCGTCGACGCTAAATTCACCCGAGCGATCGAAGTTTCTGGATGATTGATGACCAGCCCGAAGAAATTGCATGCTTCTATAATTGCAACTTCACCCGATCGTCGCGATATATCGAATTTATAAAATGTTTGTTAAATTTACGGCGCTCCTGCAGCTCAATTGATTGTTTATTGTTTACTTCGTTTGCAATTACACGATTAAACGGTAACGCTGATGAAGCTCGAGTCGTAATTAATTTTCATTTAATTTATTTAGCGCTTTTCTGTGTTGTATTTATTACGTTCGGTAATAAGAGATACGTTGGGGATGATGGATGGACGAAGTTTCGGACACCCAAGTTTTCTGGTTGGAGTCCGATACAAACATCAAGTACATCATTCTCGTATAGATAATTTTTATCGTAAGTTTTTTTTTTTATATCCAATTATGAAATATGACATAAAAAATATATAAATAAATATTATATATATATTAATGTATATGTATTATGTATACTATACAGATATATTACACTAATGAGAATTAAACCATGAATTTTTCATTGATTAACATTTTTGTAATTTTGTGTTGTTATATAAGTATAGGTTGTCCCAGATTTTACTTCAAATACTTCATGTTCGAATTTTCAAAAAATATCCTTATTTTTTTATTTAAAATTCGAATAGGTCGAATACATAGAAATGAATGGATCAATCTTATAATTCAAACAAACTCAAAACATTGCAAATAAGTTCTAGGACATTCTATATAAAAATCTTACATTTTCTACATCGAAGATCGACAAAATCCAATAAACTTTGAAAGAGGCAAATGATGTTCGTCGCTACTTTAATGTTCAACATTTTTATAACGTACACGAGTCATTGTCTCAAACGGCGCGATAATAGATGACTTTTATGTAAAATAGTAACTTTGGTCGTACTTTCAATTTATTGCATTGAAAATCCCACAGCGTGTACACTCAGTGTGAAGATCGATTGTCTGGCAGGTCTTCACAGAGAAACAGGTTTCACGCTCTGTCAATTCGTCGATTGCGATCGGTAAAAATAAACGACGACCAGCTGCCCGTCGACGATTGTAATCGCAATCGGCCGATTTTGTGCGGTACTTTTTATCCAATTTCTCCCGGCCATGTCATCGGATCCGATTAATTTATGCACATGCGGCATGCATTTTGTTATGAGCGCTTCAGTTATTAACACGATTCATTCGAATCGAGCGGTTCGATTGCGGTGTCGTTGATGTTTCACTTACTTATTGGACGTCGACGTTTCCTGCAGTGTGCTTTGTCGAGGACGATTACAATCGATGTAATCTATGTCCTGTGTTAATTCTCGATGGTATGATCGATATAGCAGTTTTCCTCAGGCCATCGGGAAAGTTGTAAATAAATATAAAGATGCATCGTTAATAAGCAAAATATATTCTGAAATGCAAAGAAATTCAATTGAACGAGTAAATTGTCATATATTAGTGATTTGTTTTTATAGAATTGTATATCTAATGTGATGTCACGCATTTACATTTAGTAGATCGATCGTATTAAGTGAACGAGTCTTGAAATGGATGTATTTCATAAACTACTCAATTATACTATATTGAATGTTTAAAAATTGTTACTTTTTTAATCAGTTGAATTCGTGGTATCGAAATGAATGGGATGAATATATTTATTATACATATTCTGAAATATATCCAGTTTATAATGTATTTTTATTGAAATCCTTAAAAAAAAAAAAAAAAACATTTATGCGAATGTAAATGGGAATTCAATTTCCATTCTTCTTAATAATTTGCTGTATATATACTGGGGTATTATATGGTAGGATCGAAAGCATTGTGTTCGTATGGGAACGAAAAGACAATGAACAAATTACGAGACCGTTTTGTGTTTTATGTAGAATAAATTATATACGTAACTTTGTTAATGCAATTGTTCACAACATTTTTTATGTTAATATCATAGATGTCTCATTGATCAAAATTATTTACAGTGATGTCTACACATTATGCATGAGGTTTATTTATACTCTTCGCTCATTTGGTATATTTTTTCGGCAATTTTTTCTTTCGTTTTCGACTTACTTATCTCCAAGAATTCTCAATTTTTATAATTTTGTACCATTTTAAAAATTTTCCTTCGCCTTTCATCGATGTAATTTTACATTATATTCCTTTTGAATATAAGCGTAGAATAAAATACAAATGAAAAATGATGACTTTTTGTGTATGTGAAGAACATGACATACTCTTTGCGTTTAATAAAAAAGGAAAATAAAAAAATTGGTACTTATAATCATACACAGTGAGATGCATTCATCATATTAGTGATTCTAATTATCACGGGTCTTAAAATGCGGAAATTAAAACGGTCTCCCTGTAATCGACAACGTTCGTACGTTCTGTGTAATCACTGATTTACGAAAAAATCAAATTAATCCAATCTGCATTGTGGAAACTCAAATCGCCCTTTTTTCGATTGCATTTTAATTATAATTTTTCATTTGCCTCGTTGCCTTCTACATTAATCGATACATGACCGAATGCTTTTCAAAAGTCGATCGAAAACGATATCTGTTCGGTAAATCTCGATTAATCGGTCGACATTGGTTGGCCACAGAGTATATACTTTCGAAACGATTGAATTAAAAATTCAGCTAATTCGTTTTCCAGTTTATCATTCGACGAAACGTAAGATACCAGAAACTATTGTCAAGTGACGATGATTTTGGTACCACACAAAATAAGTGATTAAAGTACGAAAGTAATAACACGCGACATTATTAATATTTTTACTTCAGTGAGACCTATTTTTGAAATTGCGGCATTTTCGTTTTAATTTAACTCATGTTCCTCGTGGTTTTTGCATTTGTTTTTTATTTTCATTGTTGTTAATTTGTATTAATTTATTTTTAAATAATTTTAGCAGGTTTACAACTTTTCATTTTATTTTATCGATTAAGTTTATTCGAATGCCTATGAATCCTCGAACCATTTATGTTACTCCAGTCGTAGTCGTTTAAATGTCGAGATGGCTCGTAACAGGAAGTGAATATTCCCAAAAATAAAAATGCCTTATGAGTGACGCAATATCGAAGATTTTAATGCTCCATATTTTCCGCACTTAGTTATATCTTATTGATGATGTGGTGGCAGTACAATGAACTTATTCTACAAGACAAGCGATTAAATATAAACTTTGACTTATGTTAAAGATGGGAAAAACATAAAAATCGCCAAATCCAAAATTGCAAATTCAAAATGAGTGAGTATGAAAATAAAATATACACATGTCATATATGATATAAAAATACGTGTAATACACATTCTAAAATTGTCGTTAACTTGGCGGTATTTGGTAAAAAACTAAACAGCGAGTGTGTTTTCTTTTTTCTTTTCCTAAAACAAGTGTGTTAAATTCGACTGTTTTTGTGTCATATTTATTACGTTCGGTAATACAAGATACGTTGGGGTATATAAAAGTAAAGATGAAATACAAATTATTCTTTTTAAATATAGCGAATATTTAGTTTTCCAAGAAGGTTATCTCACATTGCGTGTATAAAACTTAGAAAAACGTGAAAATGGATGAAGAAAAAACCTGAATTAATACTTGATCAATACAACATAAGAAATATTTTATGTGATTTAATAATCTAGCAATACGTATAATCCTAATTTTAAATTATCTTTTTACGAGTAAACAATATGAACAATGCCATTTTTTGCGTGTCTGTTGTTTACATCCTAATATAAACCGTAAACGGAATGAAATATTTTATTATATTGAAGATATGTATTTATATAATGCATATAAACACTATACCAATAAACTTAGATATAAACAATAAACACATTGCTACGTTTTCCTATTGAAAAGATAAAAATGTAATCAGGAAATAGCATTACCTCTATATATTACGACAAAACGACGTTAACGTTGATGTTTTAGTACCATATAGCATAGTCCTCAACTGACGTTTCAACAGTATTAAATAAAGAAGAGAAATTATATTACTTCATCACAAAACTTTATTTTTAACCTATTATCAGGAACATTACAAAATGAATTAGCAATTATAAAACCATAAATCCAGATCCAGCAACAACAAACTTATTGTATAATAATTTCTTCAATGTTTTCGAGCTTGAGCAATAGTAGTTGCTAAATGCAATAGGACATTTGTATATATCGAAGAGAAAAGGAAGTAGACTTTTGCTTGAAAATTGGCCATGGTCGGATTGTTCTGTTCAGCTACGCTGTAGTTTTGAGAAACTCGTACCGACGTATACATCTTCGCAATGACCTCAAAAAGAGGAAAAAAAAACATATCTGAAGAAGACATAACAAAAGACCTTGAAATGACTGAATATGCGTATTTCAATAGAAATTAATTTGACTAATGTTATTTTAATAATAATAATGTTGACTTATTCCTGCAGCGTTTATTTCAAAACCCGTTGGAAAGATTTAATTTTATAATATAATATATAATTATTTTTATTTTAAACATAATTTTTTATTTTTTTTATGCAAAAGCTGTTTAATGAAGTATTTACTATCTTCAGAGTAGACTTCACTTCAATCACATTTTATTCCTTATCGAAGAGTTGCTGAATTTTTACTGTACAAAATTAAGTATTTTCTGTGGGCCATTTCTTTAAGATACCTGTGGAGAATACAAGTATCGTATCGAGAAATAAAAATATCAGATGAAGAATATATACATATTAAATTTATATTTATATGGACATACTAATTACAGACCAATTTCAATTCTCATCTGCTTTTCACAAATTTTGAACCTCTCCTTTGCGAAGTATTTTTCTGAATACTTTTCTTGATCTATTGTTAAGGAGCAGCATGGCATTATTCAGGGTCGTTGAACCGTGACAAATCTTCTGTGTCAGAGTGACTTCATTATGTCCTAGTTCAAACAGCATTATCAAGTTGATACATTCTATTTCGGTTTTTTCTGAAGCCTTTGATTCGGTCAATCACGATCCATAGAAGGTTTGGAAACACCTGCATCAGAAGGTTTGGAAATTGAGGGTTCACGCAGCCTAATTCTTATTTGGTTGACAAAACCCAGTCGTTTGGGCTTTCCGATTCTGTATATTTAACTCTTTTCAGAAATGATCTACCTGACTGTATCCTATCATCTAAATGCTTAGTTCATACTGATTACATGAAATTGCTTTTTACCATTAAAAGCCCATTGGGTGGCTAAAAATTGCAAATTGATATTAACAATATTTGCAAATGGTCACTCGAAAATAACGATTTGCCTCTACATGTACAGAAATGTTATATTATATATTTGTACAGGCCATGGCAATTTAGATGTATTTCTAGTAAAACCGACAGCCCTATAAGTTACATTGACCACAATTATAAACCAATTATTCAACCATTTAATTGGATGCCTATAGGACAGGTCCATGAGTTTTACGATTATCGGTTTGACATTAGGATTTCCTGGAATTGGCTGAACTGCGTTGAAATTACATTCTTCTTTAATTATGGTTCAATTTCTTACAATCTCCGTGATTCACGTGTTTTTTAGAATTTTTAACGTTACGAATTTGGATTTTTTCTCACCGGACTTTCATTCGGGTCGCTTATAGAATCAGGTTACTGCTCGTTTACGTGGATGTGTCTTCTTAGAATCTTTTAAAACGTAAATTCGTGATCAATTATATAATTTCAATGCTTAAATATATATATAATTGTCTTCATATTAGGCTTTTTTTATGTTGCGATTCTTTATAGTGCAATTTACTCAATAATTTGATGAATAATTAAAAAGAAATATTAAAAATACTCGTGTGAACCTGAGGAATGTCAAAATTGACCAACACTTATTTTGTTATTGAATTTTCAACGTAGAGTTTGAGAAAATTCAAATATCAACTATATACACCAATATATACTTGATATCAACAGTATTCCAATAACTCGATTTATTTTCGAGGGAACACCACTTATTGCTGTTTTGTTCTTGGCCAATTAATTTAGTATATCAATGTAGCGATATAATCGCTATAGTATCGATATAATAGCGATATAATAGAGATATATAATCGCTAAATTGATGACTTTTAATATCATTGTCAAAATCCGGCCTATTCTTTTAATGACAATCAACTTGAGGAACGACAAACAAAGTTCCTTTGACGAGTCCGGTAATAAAAGGTAAAATAAAACGGTTTATTTATTCCCAGGTCCAAAATTTGAAATCACTGACGGATGTGTCGCAACCGGCGGCTACCCGTTATGTTATTTACAGATCCTAAAAAAGACGAAGGTGCAATAAAAAACGCGCTGATGGTGGCTCGTCATTTTTCGGCCTGTAACGGAACACTAAACAAACAAGAAGTAGTTTCGGGAAAAGAATATAACGGCGATTGCAATTAAAGAACAAGTGATCATATATTCACGAATGTTTTTCTGTTGCTTTGATAAATTTATTAATGCTAATTTGATCGATGCATTTGAATAAATACAGTCGTTTTAATTGAACATAAATTAGTGAAAATGCACGGTTTTTCAAATCAATTATACGATCGTTAAATTAATTAAACGTTACTTATTACTGATCTAAAGTTCGTCGATTCCCTCGAAAGATTTAATAGAATGTTTAATTATCTATTTCCATTTAGTCACTTTAAAGTTTACTTTTCTTTAATAAATAATAATGTTATATGACCCTCAATTAATAGAAGCAATTTAATAGATTTTTAATTAATTCAACCGTCGTCGATATAAAATATTTCGTATTATTGGCCAGTGCATTTTGAAAATGTTGGATGAGCAAGTCGAGCGAAACGCTATCATTTTCGCAATCGGAGATTTCACAGCTATTGCTGAGATTTGAAATATTTTTAATGGGATTTCAAGGATCTTGAGATTTCAGATAATTTCATGTTTCCTATCTTTTTTTTATGCAGCGAACATTAGATTTAGATTCTGATTATTTCTTCGATTCAAAGGATCGTACGAGGTACAGTTAGAATGCGAGAAGAAATCATTTTATCGTTACTCAAATTCGAAACATTACATCAACCAAGAAATTTGAATCGTTTAAAACCTATTTTGAATTTATTGCTAACATTATCAATAATACGGAAAAATTTAACGAATAATAAAAATAATTGGATTAATAAATTAAAATTGTATTTTTTATTAAATTAGAATTAAAAAAAGTAGAATTATCTATTATTCAATATTGAAATTATATTTTGTATTGCAAGCTTTTAAACTCTGATTTAAAAAAAATATTATTATTGCAAAAATAATTTACTTTAAAAAAAATAAAAATAGAAAAAATAATTGAAAAAGCTAAAACATTTTAGTAAAAATTAAAATAAGGAAAGTTTAGCTAAACTGGAAAACATCTCTACTGAACATTTTTTTTTTATATTGACATTTTTTTAATTTTCAATATTTTTTTTATTTTTACAATTATTATTTTTTTGTCTATCCTAAATAAACGTACACTCATATATCCAATAACCCAGATATTTAATGGATGTCACGCAAGTGTACTAAATGTATGCAAATTCAGTGCAATAATAACAAAATACATATCGCTATAAAATACATCTCCAATAAAAAATAACTTTACACTACTCCAGTCGAGCTTTATTAAATGAAAAGAAAAATATACTTTGAAATATGCAATTAAACAAAAAATTACCATCAGAGGATAATCTTTTTTCAACGTTATTTGACTTTCAACACATTTAATAAACGTTTAAACATCACATCGTACCTTCCTTCTCCGTGGAGAATTATGCATGCAAATTATACGAAGCTATTTAGAAGAATAATATATTAGAAAATAAATACTTTTCAAATAATAAGCGTCAATTTTTTATTTAAAACTACAGAACTATATACATACAATAAATATTATTACTTTACAAATCACATAGTAAAATATTGCGCAACGATTATTTATCTACTTAATTACGACATAAAATGAATTTAATTAATTAAATTATTTAATTATTCACACGTACTGACAGTGCATTACGTTTACATATGCCATTATGTCATTACCGAGGCTTCGAACAACGAGTCGTAACCACACTCCCACAATGCGCATGCTGCTGCTGTGCTAATATAGGCGTGAAATTTCATCTGTTTAAACTGAAAATAAATCAGCTTTTAAGCGTCACGTCGATCGTTTCCTTAGGTTTTCACCGCGGCGCATCTAATCCGACTTTGGAAGCCGATTACCTATTGTTTGTGCGATGCTTTCGTGCACGAGCAGTCGACACAGTTCCTCAAGGACAGCATTGAAGCCGTGGAGAGGTGCTCGGTATGATGGGAAGTCGATGATTTTCTCAGCAATTGACGATTAATTCCGTAGGGACTGCGTTAAACAACACGTCTCTCTGCTGACAAATCGATCATTTTTACGAGTTGAAAGTAAAACTGTGAAACTGACAGTAGTGAAAGTCATTCTGGGTATGATCAGATTATAGACCTGTTTGAAATGTTTTCGTAAACTTTCTACATACGCTATTCTTCTCCAATTACCGATTAAATAGTACATCCGTCACTATTGCTATTTTCGTGACTATTCTAGTTTTTGCGATCTATAGGTATAGTTATTCATTTAGACATGGTTGGTATTGTCAACACGATTCCAATCCTTGATAGTCAAGGCAGACGTCACTATTTAATTTTATTGCGGTATGTTTTATGATCCCATAACATCAACATGTCATGATGCCATCTTTTGGGTAGAAGCGTGCAAAATCAACAATTACATGATTTTAATAATTACAGCATCTCCTACGACTGAGTCCGTTCTTGCAAGTATCAAGTACAGCAAAATGTACGTGATTCTAACATCTGTCACGATTCCAAATCCTATAAAAGTCATCATAGATACTGCATTCTAGCTGATACTATTGTTATTGTTGTTTATCCATGCTCATTGTTTCGAATTTATCATATGCTACCTCCAATCCCTCAATAAATTTTTTCCACAAACATAATATATACACATCCGTGCGTTCGAGACACCTATCTTACCAATACCAACCTTCTAAAAAATCCATCGCGCGATAGGGGGAACGAATAACGCATCACGTTTTTGATTATACTCCCGATATCAATTCATCTTGATCGGGCCGCGTCCATTGATTCATTACCTCGGCCTGTACATCATGTGTGTGACTCGCGCTTCCTCCTTCCCTCCATCTAAGGTTGCCCCGGTGCCGTCATTCTCTACCAAGAGTTCAGGAAACCGTACACGCGAGGATATAGGAGGCACTCCGGCACTGGCATAACGTCATTACGGGAAACACGATCTTCCTTCAGCCCTCGGGAAAATTGCCAAGAGTTTTTTTCCGCGAGGATCTTCGGCACGCCTGCACATCTTATGGATTTCACAATCGATGGCATTTATAGTGATATTTCATCGACGAATATGGAGGCTACGATCAATTATTTATCGACTTTCATTCGATGCCTTGTTGATATTTAGAAATTGTATGCAATGTAGAGGATTTTTGTTTGGCAAATTTGATGAAAATCCCTTTGTAGATAACTGTAGAATGTCAGAATTTCTAAAAGGTCAGTTTGAAACATAACCAAATACATCATATTCTTGTATGGTATCCGATCACATTTGGGAATTTGTAGATCAGAAATACTTTCAGTATTGGCACAAGAACAAAATTTAGAGGTTTATAATTTGTCCTTATTTTATTTGTTAAAAAATCATACAAAAGAATGAAGTAGAGTAGAAATAGTTAAAGAGATCAAATATCTGTGGAAAGTGATACATCCAGTTGTCCAAGATGATCTGCAATAATTAACAAAATCGAAAAATAGCAGACTAGTTTATAGTGCAAGTCAATTACCTTCAAAGGTAATCAAAGTTAGTTTAATTTCGGGCTCTTGGATATTATGAGTTCAGAAATCGTCTAGGACTAGAAATGATCATTCGCCATTGAATGTTCCGATAAAGATTAGATAGGAATAGTTCTAAACTGTCATTATGAGTTTGATTGAATTTGAAATGGAATTATCTTGCGTTGATTGATTGCGTTTCAATGCATTCTTTATTTCAGACCACAGATAGTCATTGGGAATTAGAAATTTCTTAAGATGAGAGTGATCGTTAAGTTTGAATGTGATTGTGCAGACTTTCAATTTCTCACATTTTATCACTTACTTCTGCATCACTATTATAGAATACATTATTATAATACGTCCTGGTGAGATGGAATTCTTTATTGTAAAGATATTATAATGCACACGTCTCCTCTTACGAGTCACACAGCATCAGCGTGCTTGGTTTCATCTGAAATCCCCGATGATAGGATTCGCGAAGACGATTAAAGGGGGCGGGGGAGGAGAAGTAGAATCGAACATGTCGATATATATACATACGGAGATATGAATCTTATTTCATCCGTAAAGGCGGAAGAACGGAGTGTTATGCCTCGAGCTCCTCTTCGCGATGGGAAAACACCACAAAGGAGCCCCGAAATTGAGGGAATGGAGAACTGAAGGTACTATATCCGGAATATATTACATAGCAGCTCCAGCCGTATATAATGTCGCAAATACAGTATATAAGAATAATATGAAGTTAATATATAACTCTGCATTATTTAAATGGTGTAAACATAAATCGAAATGAAATGCAAATATTAAATTTATTTAGAAATACAAAAATTCATTTTAGAAATGATGAAAGTGTACAAGCGAAAACATTTTACATTATTTCCGCTTAAAAATATGTTTAAAGTTTCCACGCTTTTAATGTTATTACGCATTTTATTTTTCTTTGTTCATGGGAATTTTAGGGTGGCATTCCCGCAGTATTACGAGCTCTCTCGGCTCGGTGAAATATCAGACTAGGATTTTAGACATTCGTATACCGTCACCTTATGCGGGGATAAGCGGACTGTATACATCAGAAATGCTGCAGAGACTGTTCGAAACGGTATGTAAAAATATGTAGTATATAATATGTAATTCTATTGTGGCGTACGGTAAGCTGCACGACAAGGATGTTAGGAAAAATGTCGGACCGGTATATTCTCGCTTTCTCACATTTACGAAGTACAAAAAATGTTAATGCCTGTATCATTTTAACTGTTTATTTATTTGATGAATGTTATTGCATACTGACGCGTACTTAAATCATTATCAGTCATTTTCGCTTATTACATTCATTTTATATTTTAATAGTCATCAATTAACTCATCGTTAATATTTTCGCAATTACTTCAACTTAGATACTGTAAGTTGGATCGATGTATTATTGAATCTGATCACTCGAAAAAAAATTACCATATATTTTTTCATCAAATTGTTCACGTTTCATATCATAGTAAATCTAAAAATACATGTATACATGAATATTGTCTCAATTTAGATCTGATTAGTTTCTGGAAAATATCAATAGTAAAATGTTAGGACAATTGATTAATGGCCTGAAACTTCGAGGAAAAGAGTATCGAATCTAAAGGTTAACGATATTTTTAAATTGACCAATTAGTCGAGAGATCCGACAAAAAAAAATGAGCAAAACAAAAGAATGAAATATTATATCTTCTATTTGTCAAATAAAATGTGTCAATAATGAACTAGTACATAAAATACTGGGAAAATACACGAAATAAATTAGTCATCTAGATGTGGATCAAATGTCCATGTTTCAAAACATACTGTACCCACATATATGCGGAAATTAATTTAGAAAAAGTTCATTTTTAATTTTGAAATGATGTAGCATATTGTTTATTGCACATAATTTCAAATGATTACAATTCTTTCAATCTCCAGTATTGATGAAACTTTATAAAATAGATGAATAATTTGGTCACGAAAGTTTGTTAATTCTTATTGCAATTATTTCACGAAACCTTAAATGTTCTTATACTCTCAAAGCACACAGAATCTTATTCTTGCGAAAAGATTGCTGGCGTGTGATTACACACAAATTCCACGATTCAGGAAATCGCTGTAATTACGCATCGCTTAGAACGTACATACGAAGAATAGTTCAGTCAATTTGTCGTCTTACGTCCCAACGAAATGGCGATCGCGTGCCTGCTGTTAATCGAGGCATTCGTACAAATTGGGCCCGCGGGCCACATCGGAGCTAAAGGTACGAAATCCCACCTGTTCATTAGAGAAATTTAGGGTCAATTAAGGATTCTGTTCACATGACATTGTCGCATTTTATATGTCCCATTCGTCATTGCCCGGACATTGATGTACCGTAATGGCCGGACACGCTGTTCTTTTGCCACCGATAGCCTTTTTCGACCGGATAAATACCTGCCATGAATTAAGCCATTACGCTCGACGCCCCGTGGAGTCCGCACACGCTTGTATACATGGCTCGCCGTACACGTATATACGAGTATTGTCGAGATCAAATCGCGAGAGTCGTTTCGCACGAAGCAGAAATCTACGTTAACACCGGAATACGGTCTTAGTGTGGGTCTTTAGAAACGTAGTGAATTAGTTAAAGGGCACTACATTCTGGCCAAAATGTCAGAGGCACGGCGGTAGTAAAGAAATTCTTTGGATTTATCAGATAAAAGAAATTTTTATATTCATGGGGTTTCAATATACATTACATCATAGTTTATCTAAAACTGAAGATAATTAAATTTCTCTGACAGGGATTTATCACCAGATGGCTGTGACTCGGGCTCCTAGTTCGTACGAAGTGTTGAATCTGGTCATTTTGGGAAAAAAAAAATTACCTCCTATTTTTTCATTAAATGTCCACGTTTCAAACCATAAGGAACCCAAAAACGCAATAACACATTTGTTTGTCAGTGTCCTTTTTGTAAAACAATTACTTTGCATGATAACTATAATGAAGTAATAAACAGAATTTCTGTAAACTCTTTTTGGATACCTTAAAGCTGTACGAGGAACTGATTAGAGAAATGGTGTCCAAAAAACTGTCAACTTTTGAGAAAAATAATGTTGTCTTTATAATAATAAAAACATTATAATGATTTTATCTGTCATGGGTTATTTAATTTTTTCAATTTTTCATTTAAACATTTTCTTCTTATTCATTCCCCCCACCATTCCACCTTTGCTATGACGTCAGTTCATTTTGAATGTACTGACGTCATGCGGAAAGAAAGCATCAGTACCATTTTTCTCTTTCTTACAATGCCAGTGATGGGGATGAGGTAGAACGTTAAAATGACCATGCATAATGCCCGGTCCAAGAAATTAAAATAAGGGGCGGGGGTTCATCATTTTTAAAGAGTGACATCATCTGGCCGGCAAGAAACATTTATAATCACGAAAATATTACTAAAGGAGATCAAGAAAACCAGAAAACCAATTTTAGTAATGCATCATGATATCATCATTAAATATTTTGTATTACATTTTTTTACTAGATTGAAAGTTCAATCCTGAATTACTGATAAAATTATAAATCATTCATAGCATGTGCATAATTAAAATTCCACCATTCTAAAATATATATATCCTAAACATATATAAATGGTATTTGATTTGCAAATACTAAATTCGGTTGATAAAAATAGTAAGAGAAAGTCAAGTTTACGTCTCGACAGTGATGTTTCGTGATAATTCTACTTAGAAAAGCTTCTTTTACGTTCTTCCGATTCGTATCGAGCACCATTAAACTCGATGCTATACAAAAGGGTTACAGGGTAGTGAGCACCTAGCTGTGCGCTAACCACCTCCTGAGAGGTGTTCGGGAGAACGAGCAGTAACGAGCGAGAAGACGACTTAACAAGGAGGTTGTTGTTATTGTTGCGATTACAGGATCGCGAATGAAGGGGCGCGAGATAAAAGGGAAAAACTAGAATGACGATGCGTGCAGTGGTGCAAATGCAAAATTTTCTGTTTGAAATGAGATACTACGTAATTTTGCATAATTACATACAAGAATACGATTTTCACATAAGACGTCGGTATAATATTATTTAATTATCACATTATCATCACGAGATGATCAAGTTTAGAAAAACCAAAAGGAGCAACTGGTGAAAGAAGATGAAAAGAAAAAACAATTTTTGATGGTAACAACTCGAGTGAACTAATAAACATACTTTTTTCTAGAAATGAGGAAATTAAATAATTTTATTTTTTACTTATTTTTAATCAATGTTTATAATACTTAAGGCAGGAAATTCATTGATGCTGATGCTGGTTTACTTACAATGTTTGTTAACATTTTCATTTACTGAGAATCGTTCCATTCTGATTACTACAATGTGATTCCATGATTTAAGAACATCAAGATCTCCCATTAGAATGAAAAATGTTACATACCAATTGTTGAGTCCTACGCAAACATGGGTCCTTTAAGGTCTCCTTGTCTAACGCCAAACAGTAGATACTTCTCTGCAATGCAAATTATGCAAAATTCCAACAAAAAAAAACATGATTATATCTACATGAAATTGAAAGAAAATATTTGCAATTCCGTCATCGATTGCATTTCAAGGATGGGGAAATAAAGTGTTTACACCAGTGTGCGAGTGTCCATACGATTAGGAGATTAACACCACGCGCAAACGTCCCTCCAGGGGGTGATTGTCGACGGCCCGAGGGAAGGACGCCAGGGACGTTTTCGCTTCTCACCCTTCTCAGGATTTTTATTCTCGCGACCGAATTGACAGCACAGCGAAAGGACCTTGAACTCGACTGGCCTTTACGAAAGTCACCAACTAAGTCACCACCAACGACGTGAGAGTTCGATGAACTACTGACGTAGTTGTTCTCGCTTCACGGTCCTTGCTGTGAATCTGAGCACAGTGTGACCTTTTCATACGATACTAGCGAGATTCACCAAAAGATTACTCTTTCGTGGGAGACTTTTGGCTCCCGTGGGAAATGATTCTTGAGTGTCAATGTTCCGGTGTATGTACTTAAGAGGGGCAGTCTAAGTAAAATCTTAGAAGAGTATGCGTGCACAAACATAAAAGTGCAAATTATTTTTTGAGATATCAATTTCGAAATTTGATTGCTTCTTATTCTATTAAAACATATCCAATGCATCCTTATTTATTGTAAGTTCCTAACAATAATATACATCATGAAGGTCATATAGACTGAAAAACTGTTCAAAATAAAACTGACCTCATCCGACAATTTTATTGTTGTTGTTTATCGTAAAGGTGCAGTGTGTAATTAGGATATAAATAATCTATAATTCAATTATTGTATCAGTTCCTCGATGTTTCTTTTGTTTATCAATAATCCTGATTTAATGCAATTTTTGCTGTCCGAAATTATATTGATGTCCTATTATCATAGACAGGTTAATCCTATGATACAAAAAGGATAGTGGGGTCAAATCGTACGACCAATGAGAAATTACAGTCTTTGATAATTTCATCCCCCGCCACTCTCGGACGACCAAAACTATACAAGTTGTGATTAGTCGGCACTTGGTCCGATAATTTTCTCCCTGCCCACTGCGCATCCACAACTTTACTATACCTTACTATGGCTAAATCCTACATCACTGTTTTATTGACTATGATTTTTGTATCGTTAAGTAACCATTAAGAATGTTAATTTATAAAAAGTAATTGTATTCAAATATGAATAAATTTTTATTAGACAATTGATAAAAACTTGTGTTTGGAACTTTTCGCAAAAGCGCCATTTAATTACGTTGTATATTAAAAATTGGTTTTCTTCAACACCTGTCCATTAAACACAAGAGTGACAAGTATATAACGATTATGTAACATTTATGTAAAAAATAACAATGATATAAATATTTCATTACCGTTAATTTTTGTGTTTGCAGGATGGACATTTTATTGTCAAACGCATTGATAAATACAAAATCAATTGTAAAATGTTTGATTGGCGTCTCTAAATGAATATTAATCGAATAAAGTATACCAATCAACGTAATTTCAATTAATTGTACAATTATTATATATATTATGTATTAAATCATTTACATATTAAATCCTGAAATATTTTAGATATTATTATAAATAATTTTGCAGAATGTAATAATCGTTTTAAAAACATTCTCGAATACTTTGATTTAAATTTTCCTGCATCATTTTCATAAAGGCATGGAAGGTTTTTGGGAGAACCGCCGTTCGTCTTCCACCAAGTAATCGCGAACGCTTTATAGTATGTTTATTGGCTTTTGTGAAGAATGTAGTAACTATAATAAAACCGACAGGAATTTCCATGCAAAAATATGTTTGTAATTAAATTAAGACATCCAATTAATTTTATCAGGCATTTAATTACATTACAAAATGTTTATAAATATCTATTGTAAGCAATGTGTATCACATAATTGTATTTAAATGTATATGCGATAAAATTTACAATTTGAAGATTGAAACTGTTACAGGTGTGGAGAATATTTTTCATTTCTGTTTAGTCCAAGTAATGGTATAAAACAAATAATTTTAATGAACAATCAGCCATATAATATGTATGGTTTATAATTTTCTATTTTCTCTACTTTATGAAATGATGATAAATGACGATGACAATGATAGTGATTATGGTGGCGATGCTAATGATTATAATGATGATAATGATAATAATAATTATGATAATGATGATGATGATGATGATGATTATGCAGAGGAAGATTTCACAGTTTTTCTCAGTATAATTAAATTTGAAAGTGGTGTTTTTTAAAGTCTATATATATAGTCTTTAATCATACAAAATACAAGCCTAAAATCCTCGAAATTTGCAGAATAATAAGAAATAAACAATGCGATTTTCGAATCATTTATAATTTTTGAACCGACAATTAAAAATATTAATGTATACAAATAAAACATATTTGCATAAAATCCTTGAATCTTTTTCTATTCTGAATGCTTTTAAGCCATTCTCACCATTATCACACGATACCCCAAAATATCACGTCCTCGAATCATCAGCTATCAAAATCCATGGTTACACATTGCGAAATTCAAAATGGCGGATGTCAAAATGGCGCCCAAGCGTAAAAAAAGACTGTATAAGGCTCTTTGAC
>JAPYZR010001064.1:0-25316 GCA_030522945.1 Trichopria nigra
CAATGAGAAAATTTATGAAAAATAATGCATGTTGGTGGGAGATTGCTTATAGCGAATTTTGTGCATCGCAAAGATTCCTTATAGCGGGTTTCTACTGTAATAAGAATACATTCTGAAGAGGTCCATCAACCCAGCCGAAATGTTTTCGTCAAGCAGACTGCCTCATATCTCAGAACCAATTTTATTCTTTAAATTATACTTATTTATTGTTTTAATATAAATTGATTAATACATTAGTATGACGAACTGTCATTGTATTTCACTAATGAATTTGATACTACTGTTACCGATATAACGATATGCATCTTGAGTCTCCTATACTTATTATTATAAGGACTTATCTGAGCTATTGAGTAATGCAATGTTACTGTTTTTTTTGCAATCGACCGTAATTGCCAAAATCCTATAAAACTGACGAATAGTCGGCATATTCGCTTGTTCAGCGAATATTTTGATCAAACGAAATCTGATCCAGACTCGTATTTCATCCAGTATTTTCCGGCCATTACGTGTCGGCTGTCAATTTCCATTAAATTGTAATTTAATAACTCGGAGAGTTGCGGCTTAAAAAATTGATAAATTATCTCAACGACTGAATACCTATCGCGGTCCGAAATATTATAAATATTCATCAGTATAATGTAATTTGCTCTACATGCGTGGCATGCGTAAAGTGCCCGCCTTAGAGTCTGTGCATATGTGAGGCGCATCGTCGCGAATCTAAAGTGAAAATTAAAGAAGGAGTAAACATACCCCATCGTCACCTATAAGGGAATCTTTAATTCATCCCGACGCGCCCGTGGCTGCAAAGTTGAAATTCGCGTGGCGTACGTCAAATCATCGATAAGAATCGCACATCGCACTGTACTGAGCGCATCATGTGCATCATTGGTTGTTTTTTTTTTCGACACCACATTTATTTCCCAGCCGATCATGAATAAAATAGCCAGCGGTTCTGAAAACTATACTTGGGAGTGCTGTAAGGAGACGACATGCAGCCGTAGTAGAGCCTTGCAAGAGAGAAAAACACATCACGCGGACGCAGTTTTAAACGCATTGTGGGGCCGGCCGAGGGGGGGGGGGGGGGAAAAAGGGAGAGAGCGAGGGCAAAAACGAGCAGCGTTTTGGAGAATCACCGCGACTGTCTTTGAATGTTTCGGCTCGCGTCAAACGTGAATTTGAATGTAGTCGAATGTTTTGCTCCAGTTTGAAAAAGTAAATTGCCGGCCACTCAGTGCTTTGTAATAGCACCACAGGTAGATATCATCACTCCAGTAATGGATCTACTGGGTGCAAGGAAATGCAGAACACTTACAAATATGAATGGAACACTTAACTGCACGAAATAAAAGCTTGTTACCCGACGGTGTTTAGGCTTTTTTAAAATTCCTTCGCCTTCGGGTAATTTAAGTACTTCATGCTAATTCTGAAGAGGCTGAACGAGCTATTTGAAAAAAAATTCAACTGATCATAACGCCGATTTGTTCTTAATTACGTATAAATCTACTTCTTGCATTAGTATTATTGTAGCAACACAACGTTATTCGGAATATAATTGATTCTAAATTTCAGGTCTAATTTATTATAATGTCGCGCTAATCTTAGTTTATCTAGTTTATCTGGTAGCTCTTTTTTACTTTTATTATGTTTCGTGCAGTAGATGGTATGATTGTGTTTGAATCTGTTCCCTCCTCTGATAGCAACAGCTGCATCAATATCACAAATATGAGTAAATTTTGAGCAAATTTTGAGCAAATGTTAGTAAAACGTCAGTGAAATTTCGTTAAAATTGCTATCATTGCTATAAAAAAAGTGACTAATTTGCTACGAGTGGAAGAAATACATTCTTTGCAAAAAGCAAATATCGCTTCATTTGAAAGAAACCTTAGGTTTTCCTGATATTTGATTCGATTTACTGGTGCAGAATCCCAGATGTCAACTAAAATCATATCGACCCAATATCCGAATTCAAAATGTTTATTATATTTAAGCTTTTATACCTTTCATTAAAAAAGAGTGAAGATGATGTTAAATATTATTCTCGGGGAATTCATAAAAGTTTGAGGATTTACAGTCACGAGAAGTAATGCATCTCACTGCACACACCTATTTAAAATCTGCCACATTTCAATCAAAATAATCACATCAAGTATTTTAATCATATGTGTGTCGCATTTTCAACAAAAACATCGAATTATAAAACATCAGTATTGAAATGCATTTTTAGATCACCAGAGAACTGCAAAACAATCAAGAAAATCCAAAACCTTTGCCATTTCAATTTCAAATTTTTTAGTTTCCTTCCTAAATTTTTTTTTGTTTTTGTTTTTTTCTTGTTTACGCTTGCTCATTTTAACATATCCAAAATGTCGGATCCTGAAATTTAACTGAACACGGCGATTTTCTGCCATTTAAATTGCCTGCTCGAGTTTATTAGAACCCGCAGGGCAACCCCTGACATTGGCTCGATTCTTTTTTACTTTATTACACGTTTTGCCACCCTTTGCACAGGGGCATCCGGACTTGGGTCGTAAAGTTTGCGTAAATGCTCTTAAACGGGCCGCGAATTTTACGAGGAGCTTGTGACCTAAGTGGCCAATGTATGCGAAGAGTAGCGACGTTCGAATGTTTGCAGTTATCCGAAGCAGGTTTTATGCTCGCGAAAAGTCAGCACGGCATGCCAAAGTCCTCGCGCTGTGTAATATAATTGCATACAATAAAGGCGGCAACATATACGTGCAGGCGTGTTCGTTTTTTTTTCATTTTGTTCCTTTTTTTTTAGTACTTAGCATTCATGGATGTACGCGACAATGCGGTTACATTATGCACATTGTAATGCTGTGCATTTAGAAAAATTCCAGTGCTTGTCGGGAGGTTTTTAGAAGAAATATAATCTTTATCGAAATTGCCGACTTAATATTTTTTATCACTTTCTAATTTACCTATAATGAAATAAACCCTTTATGTATGTGTTCTCTTGTTTACGTCAGTTTTGATGTTAACTGAATTTTAATTAACAATATTAATAATATAAGTGTAAGTATCTCTTTTAATCACTCGTTTCTTGATTCTGCGACTATTTTTATCATTCAATGAGTGAGGCAAGTTTAAGAAATATTATGTAAACAAATAAACTGATAAAATTGTAAAAAGAAATTTTCCTTTTTTGCAGTTTATTATAATAAGGTATTTTCTATAACCAAACATTCATGTTGTTTAAAAACAAATTCTCTCGACGTTAACCGTAGCGCATAATTCGTATTTCCTGGACAATTTTCAGCTATTAATCAATTGGTCATGTACTTCGCGCGAAATATATTGACGACCTTTAAACTTCACCGACTTTTTTGCATTTCGTAAGCGACTAGGTTTTTCATCAAAATCTATATAAAAATCAAACGTCAAGTTACGGAATAATATTTCTTTTATTCTGAAACGTTTCTACTCAAAGTTATATCGCTTGATACAGTAGGAATATAATAAAGAGTAAACAACAATAATATTGCCACCTATAGAATATACATCAGAAAATATGGAAACTTTAGAAATGGAAAGGGACAATGAATACCATATATATTGATAAATGTCACATCGAAGCTGTGATTGTGAAAATTAGTTAAAAAAGGTTAGACGTATACTGACATTTCCTTTTTTCAACGATAGCATATTTTTGCTAACTATAATAATAATTATCAAATCTCGAGTTCGAGGCGCTAAATCATTTCCTTTATTTAGCGCGATTTGGAAATACTTTTTAATTGATCTCATTGATATAACGAATCATTTCCATATTTTTCAATATGAAAGTGTTTAATTTTTTAAATTGAAATTCAAAATATTATTTTTGCATATTTCAAATATTCTTGCCTTCTTCAACAATACATAACTGTCCCTTATCCACTCGAGTGCTTGAGATACGGTTACGTGTAATTCGTAGAAATTGAAATAACTTAAATTTTTATAAAACATTGAAGTTATTTCAAAGGTGATGTTGGAATTGTCGTGTACAACTGAAGCTGTGGAAAAGCAATCCCGAGCCACGTCAGGTCGACAGTCATTGACAACAATTAGGACGATTTGCAGAGTCATAATTAACGCCCCTCAGTATTAATGAGATCGCGCTAAGGTGCCAAAGTGTCGTCGTCCGCTCTATTTGGTCGTTCTGCCAAGATCTGACAGAGTGAACTCGGTGCGAATACCACGTGAATCGCATCCTGCACTTGCAGCATACCTGGCACGCGTATCTACATAACTTATCTGAAAATTGGCCCGAGCCCTATATTGCAATGAATATTCGGTAATTGGTTGGTAGGACACACCTGGTAATTTATTCCTTGTCGGTCGCTATCTTCGGATAAAACGAAAATTTTATTACAATAAATTTGTGTTCACAGCATCTCTTACAAATGATCAGATGAATATTATTACTTCGTTCCAGCCGTGGATTTTATTTTACGACTATAATGGACCTAAAAATGAGTTGGTGTTCAAGATCCTATAGTTGTTTTTGGTAAAATCAGTTTTTGGGCAATATATACGTGAAATACATATATATAGCAAATAGTGTGTTCGAACGAAACAAATTGTCCATGAACGTCTCGGTTTCATGATGAAAAAGTGATTTCTAATTCAGTACAATTCATGTAGTATGGATTATACTTTGAATCTAGCATGTAACTTATTGTTAAGTTTGTCACAATGTACATAGAGTGAATAATTAACTAATTCGTGTAAGCATATACGATGAATCATATCTGGTCACGTACCGTAGTGGTTGTATCGATAGGAATTGATAACCACTTTTATTACAATTTCCATCCCTTCTTTTTTATTGATGATTTACCATGGACGTTTGCGGTATATATTATACGTCGTTTATAGAATACACAGAAGAGTACAGCGAAGTGAACAGTGAATAAAAAATCCCGCCCTTGTAGTTTCGCAACCGTAATTCGAAAAAATTGTTTGAAAAAAAAACGTATTCTTTTTATTGCAGCATTGCCATTATAAAGAAATGTAACTAAAGATGGAAGAAAATATTACATTCTGTGAACTACTTTCAATTGAATTATTTTTAATTGCACCACAAACTAACAAGCAATTTTCAATACTCCCAAGATCGTCCAGTACAATTCACCCGCACTTTTCAGAACATCATTCCATGTATGAACGTCCACTTTTGCGTGTGCGACTTCTATATTTCTTCATGCGCACGCGAGCACGCACGACACGTGGATCCGCGTACGTGGTCGACAGCCATTTGTATTGAACACACGCACACGCACGCACGTAAACCCACATCCGTGCGCGCTTGCCGTGGCGTATATTTGCAATTCGTGAATACGCACATCATCCGCGTTCTATCCGTTATAGTATGAGGAAAGTACGCGCCTCATCAGTACCATGGCGTTCTCACGCTTCCGTTTGATGGCGCAGTAGCGCTCCGGTACGAGACCACGTCGTCGTATATCTCGTAATTGCACGTTCCACTCAGGGCTCTTGATGTTCGCGACGGGAGCGTGCGCCTTTTGCATTATATGCATGCGTGAGAAGTGGCCTGCGTGTACGTTCGTTATAATATATATATATATATATTATCGTGGGTCTCGCGCCGTGGACTCGTGGTTTCTCTTCATTTTACAAGTATCATTCTCGGCACAATTTGTAACACTTGGTGGAGGCGAATTATCGTAGGCTCGCGGTGACTTTACGACATTTTTTAAAGCTTTGCACGGCGTTTGTAGTAAACGAAATACTCTTAACTATATCCTCGGTGCAACTAGCGGATAATATGGGTCTTAGTAAACTGTTGCACGCGATGCGAGAAAAAAAAATATATACATATATACAGTAAAGAACCGTATTTCATATTCGTTTTGATGCGACTCTCCGTTTCGCGGCAACAATTTTTTGTCGTAAACTGGCAGCCGTAATTTGCGCCTTGAAAATTGACGTCATATATCATTTCCGTGATTAATATGTATATAATTCATACATTCTTGTGCTACGTATAACACAGTGTACGACTTCTCAGTTGTGCATCTTTTCTTGCAAACATTTTACATTATTGCACAAATTTCCTATTTGCTCACTTCCAATATTATTGAATCAAATTTTTATAGTTTATATTTTTGTATTCGTTTTGATAAAAAATAAACATTCCTTTTAACACATGAGCAAAAATTTTTGAGCTTTAAAAAAAGGTTAATTTGTTAGATATCACCAAGAACTTAAGTGTACATTACATATATCAAGTTTGAAATTTTTGATTTTCAACGAGTGGGACGTTTGTCACTCGGAGCGAAGGGAGCGTCACAATCCAATCCCAGAAATGCGATATTTTTTAATTCGTCAAAGTTGCCAGAAATAAAAACAGACATTTACCGAAGAGTGGTCGAAAAATTTTGCCAAAAAGGAATAAAAAGTCCTATATACAATTCCTTGATAGTTTTGCAATATCACTACGCGAAATGACTTTTCATGGTTAATTGCTTTTAACGAATTGTCAATATCTTTTGTTTAATAAAAGATTTGTATACAATTTGGTAATTTTCCAAATGAATATATCTCCATTACATTTAATTCAGTTATTCAGTATTATATACATTGTGATCATTTTCAATGCTTCCGTTATGTTGACTGGAGGATGTAAAATATACATCGTTGAGTCATTAAGTACATTGTTGCGGACATACATATATAATGTAATGTCCGACATTGATATATTCGACCGAGCAAGGCGCAACAATGCCCGAATAAGTAACCGTTAAGTTGTACCAACCTGAGACCGTGTATATACGACGGTTGCGCGGGCAACGTCGTGTAATGGCTACCGGTCGTACATGACATTAAAAATGTTAGTTCCTCAAGAACTGATTTTACGTTTTTCGTACAACATATCCAATGAATGTAATACTAAATTAGTATGAATTATTGAACTTTGAAGTTGACTACAAACTCGTTAATTACAAGGCCCTTGCTGTATGCATTCATGAAAATGTATAACAACATATATATATATATATAATTATGTATTATTGGCAATTAGCGACAAGTTGATTGAATTTAATATCACAGATGATTACTGGAGAATACGGTTCGTAACAATTTTCGTAATATTATAATTCAATGAGACGAGGGATTAGTAATGAAGTATGCAACGTTAGAAATAATACTTTACTAAAAACTTAATTAAAAATTTTTCAAAAATACAAATTGTTTTATTTGTGATTGATGTAATACTTTGATAAAATATTGTCGTTGCTCTAAAATCACAATTCGAAATTTAAATTTAAATTAATCCGCCTTAACGGGATGCAGAAACTTGATGCATAAAGAAAGTATAACCTGTCGTACGTTTCACAGATGCAGAGGACGATATTATGAAAGTAGAAGTAAATCATTGGATGATAAAAAGTTGTTGACGTCTCGCACTTCCCGCAGCCTTTATACGTATAACCAGAGGATTTAATACATGTTATTAACCCATTTTTAATTTAATAGCTTTCAAGTCGAAGCATCAAAACACGTCAACTTTCCAAATCATTTGAGCAGATCACTTCTCCCGTTGCTTAATCTTGTACATTTCTTTGATTGACATAAAAATGTTTACATCTACTTTGAGTAAATTTCTCTACCTTTTTCTAAAGAATTTTCTTTTCAAAAACGCGGACAAATGGGCTAGTCGAGGTCGAAAAAGAGCGTAGCACTATCATGCCATTACTCAATTTTAATTCAATTTGCGAATTTTAAGGAATATTTGCATCAACGAGAAGTGCATACAATCAATCCACTTTCCACGAAATATGTCCTCACTGCAACATTCATCAATGCCAACATATTTTACATTGTACATTTTAAATCATTTACTTTACATCGGGTTCGTTTCTCCGTAATCGTTCTCTACATCTGGTGCTTGAGATACGCGTATGTACAGTTCAAGGGGGCTGTAAAAGTAAACTGCTCGTGGTATAGTAGGACAGACCGATGCAATGCAATCCCCAGCGATATCGGACAAATTTCCGCACAAGAAGCACCGAGACGTCTCGCGATCTCGATTCATGCGATCGTAACTCTTTTTTTTTACTGTTGGGATCTTCGGCGGACGTCTCTGGCGCTGCCGAAAAAAAGCGCAGAAAGTCGTATATACTCCGGCTCAGCATACGCAATATTTCAAGTACGAGTGTTTCGTTTTATGGGCACGAAAGCGGGCGCGCAATCGCTACAGAAATCCGCAGGTTCATGCATATACAGACGGCCAGATGAAATCGATCCAATATCAATAGCCGATCAAAAAACTGGTACAATGTTGTGCGCGGCTCCTTCGTAAGAGACTTCGGATCCACCTCCTGTCTTGCTGCGCGTGTCGGATAAACGTCAAACTCGGCAGTGATGGGCATCATCAGGGCCTTACCGGACTTTTCTTTGCCACTTATTGTACTTAAAGCGTGCTCGCAATATTAATCACTACTTACGGAACATATCGTGAATACCAAAATACTCATCGACCACGACAACGGAGAGAAGAAAATATGCGGATTTTAGCGGCAAGACGTCTTCAACTGTCCCGTAATGATGAAGTTGTACAAACGAGGCCTCAATCGGTATCAGGTGATCGAATCGCGGTCGCGGACACGTTTACATTACCTAATTTCTCGCACTGCTCATTGTAAATGGTCTTATTCCAGGGTCTATTTTACAAAACATGTTTGTTTATCAAGTCATAAGAACGTCTGACTTTTTATTATGTAGTAATTAGTGCAATTTATATTTGATGCGTTTTGTACATATTTAATATGAAGTTTTTATTGCAAAGCGATAAATCTGCGAGGAAATCTTTTAAGATTGCATGTATTTTTATTTTAGTTAGCATTCGAATCCATTGATTATTCAAAATTTTTCTCATAATTCATACATTCAAAAAAAAAAAAAGTTAAAAACAATTAAATTTACAAAGCTCTACGTGAAAAATACGACATATTGGCCAAAAATCATACATGAGAGTACAAGAGCGCAACAAGTTGTGATATTAGCAATAATAACAGTAATAATAATAATAATAATGATAATAATAATAATAATAAATAAATAATGATAGAATAATAATCGCATTTTTAAAAATAAACGTGAATATTACAAACAAAAATTCGACCCCCCCTCCCCCTTCCCTATCTTACATTGATTTTACATTAACAATACACGCTTATTAAGTAATTCTATCCATATTAGACTAAAACTGAACAATTGTAAAATATAATTCTATAAAGTAGTGATATTATCGTAGTTTTCGAAGCAAGTGCGCAAAAGTGTTTTCTGCCAATGTGAGGGTTTGCCAAACGAGAATGTTAATCATATTCGCACTATAAGCATTTTCGCACGTGTATCCAATAAAATTTCTCATTGTCAAAAATGTCATTGTCAACAAATGTTAAAAATGCGTGAAGTAAACACTTTACGCATACTGAATAAAAAAAAAAAAATCATTTTCAGTAATGCAATGCACGTATTGATCCTAATAGCAGATTTGCTTTCATTTAGGCGACGTTGAAGTATGATTTCAATGTTATTAATTTTTTAATAAATCATAGAATTTATATTATAGAAAAAGACGGTATTGGGTTACATCTGTCATTTAAGGTCTAATCACTCGTATTTTTTTTTTTTTTTTTTTTTATAGTACCTGAATGATGTTTTGGAAATAATTGTATCAATCCAAGGATAAAACGTAAAAATATTTTTCGTTTAATTAAAAAAAAAAGTTTTTCAATTCGTGCGAAATAATGGGGTTTGATCAATCAAAATTAAATAGTTTAACGGAAATCATGGTTCAATGTGTATGTTTTTTTTTTTTTTTTAAACATCGCTTCTTTAGTCTAAATTCTAGGTTAGTAATTAATGTAAAATTTTCTTTTATGGTATTTTTGACGTTATCATACTTATTTAAATGCAGAAGTTTTTTATTACAAAAATGAAAGAACAACTGAGATAACTGATTTTATAGTTTCGAAAATCCAGATTTCCGTATTATTGCATGAATACGTTAACAGTAATCTCAAAATCTCCAATAGTCATTTTACGCAGAAGGGACGAAGTGGCAAATGCAAATAACCGATCTCCGCGCACGTCGTATTAAAAATATTGTATACAACACTTACGAAATATCGATCTCCAACGAGAGTGATTTTAGCACTCGATTCGCTCGAGTGAGGAACTTGAAACTCGTGAAAATCGATAATTTCGAATATACCATTAGGATTTTAATTCGGCCCAAATTGCATTTCTCAAAATTCAACATTCTCTCATGTGATTACTCGTAAATATGAAATGAAGCGATGAACTCCGATGCGCTTGTAGTAGCATCCTTGACGGGGATTTTTTGTTGTAAATTAGTGAATTGATATTCCGACACATGGAAAATCAAAGTAGAAACTTTAAGGTTCGTTAATTCCGAGTTGACCAACGTGGGATGTCACTTCGTTTCCCTTTATTTTAGATTCGACGGGAGATGCATCTGCCGATCTGTGGGGCTTATGTAAATTGAAATCCACCGTGTCGTTCCTGGCCGACGCCCAAACAACGACGCGGTCCTTAATTTGTTGGGATACGCTAGCGTGGGATGTCGCCTCGTCCGCATATACTCAGATACGAGCATAGATATATTAATACATGGACCCATAAACATACCGAGTGGTTGTTAAAGAACTCCGCCAGTTTTTAAATTAGAAGTATAGTTGTATCTATGGAGGACATCTTCCCATTTAGTACGTTAAGTTAAGCTCACCACTGAATCTAATCCTAATCCTATCATCAGGCGTCAACATAAAGTTTATAATAAGATAAATGTCCTAAATCCTTCCACAAAATGCGAGGTTTTTGCACGAAAATCATAGAATAGTGTACTTTTCTTTCAGCCTTATTCCAAATGTCCAATCGCAAAATTTGAAATAATCCTTTTGGCATTAAGGACACTGCGTGCCTATAGAAGTTGAAATCATTTTCTGGCTGGTTTCAGTGCAATCCGTGTTAAAAGCATAATATGGCAATTTATAACAAAAAAATGGAGAAGGTTCTAAGGGGGATGTTGCATATCGTATAGTTGGTATAAGTAGGATGCAAGTTTTTTAGCATTATATGGCTTTATGTGGCCTCTCCTTTGACGCATATACCTCCATCTGCTGGTAATTATTTCTAAAGGACGGTTTCATATTTTTGCATAACTTATTTTAGTATAGGAACGCGTTAAAAATAAGTAATGGAATAGGAAACAAAACTTTTAATTTAAAGTTAGTCATCTTTAAAAGAAATTTAAGTTCCCCCGATTTGGGTCAACACAGTGGCTTTTAAGAACCCCGTAGGACGTTCCCTCTAATGTCGTAATTGTTTACGGCGCAATTATACGTTAAACGCCGAATTTAGGAACTGTAATTTATTTTATAAGCACTTCCATGCAAAGGCCCACTACTATACATGCACGACGACGCGATCGCGCTCGAGTACGAGATCGCCGTATGTAGTAGAGGATCCATCCCCGCAAGTCGCCTGGAGTCAGGATCCCGGAGTCAGGATCTTGTCCCGAGATAAGGTCCAGAACTACCGTGCTGCCGCGTCTCCCCTAGCCTAGAGACGGTAACTCATTACCCTCTAATAGTTCCTCGTATCCGTAAGGTCCACCTCGGGTCATGGAGAGAAATTCAATTTCGTTGACGGTTCCTCTCTAGGCAAGTGCGCGCCGGTTTTGCATACTAAGCGCCGATGCAGTGTAGTAGCGTCTTTATAACTCCCAAGATCAAAGGGAGGCAAGTCGCGTCCGGGGGCTGACGCCACCGGGAACCTCCAAAATTGTAAATGAGTACGATATTTCAGTAGCGTCGGCTAAACAAAAAAGATGAAATTATTATTCGTTCACCATAATCTTGCCCCATTTTAACCATCAAGAATGATAAAACTAAAGTTTAGATACTGAAGAAGACTGTTTAGTTCCTTTTGTTGTGAAGATATTCAAAATGGAAATTGTGCGAAACCAATTTAGTGAATTTCTTTCTTCTTTTTCTCTCCAGCAAGTATATATATTTAAAAGTTATATGCAGGAACTCGCGTCAGATCCAAAAACTATAGTCAAAGATTTTCGATTACCGAATGTTGTACTTGAGACTACTCAAGAATTTGTCATGGTTCAAATAACATTTTTCATTTATCACGCATCTCCAATAATTAAAATTGGCGCCGGAATAGTAACTTTCGAAAGTCGCCGAAACACCACGTGAAACGACACGTCAAAAAATCTATCTTCAAGAGGGGTTGTGTGGATAAAAGGCCATCATTGAAATAGGACTGTTCCACGTACTCCTTTGGGGTAAGAGGTCGGTACTGCATATATGTTTGAATTTAACAAATGATCATATTTAGATTTCATGTGAAAGTTAATGTTCATTATCGTGCGATAGATAAAAAGTACATGCTCTCGAAATTGCAGACAATTTGTATACTGAAGTCAATTGGTTGACCGTCTCTTCAGATAACTTCATCTCCTCAGTGAAGAAGGCTTATGGTCTTAAAATTGATCAACTCACCAATTAGCAAAGACTTGTACAAATTTTTCCTTTGAAATTATAAAAACAATATTAGACAATGTACATAGAACAAATGAGAATGCATCCTTCAATATTAATGACCATGCAAATTTCTGTAGTTTAAAATTAACGAATATTTCGAATGTTAGTATATACAGGACACTGAGTAGAATTGTAAAACACAATTTTGCAAGTTGTAGAATATTCCTTACAGATATAACACAAATGAACATCATTCAATATGTTTCGGCATTTGAATTCTATAAAAAAAAAGTTATACAGTGCGTTGTCGGTAAATAAATATCGGCGTGGAGTCAAAGTGAATCCTTCTCGAGATTGGATTTAGAGGTGCAGCTTCGCAGCTTTCAGTAGCATATCATCTTGGCATTTTAACGATCGTCGCGTCTAAGCGACAGATCGTTCAAGCTGACGAACAACGCGAAACAACTCGAGGCCGAAGACGTGTGGTCGGTTCTTGCTTGGATAGATAGGATGAGCCTAAAGGTGGGCGCCTTAATTGGGCCCCGTGTTAGCACCGCTATCGCACGGCGGTAGCAACTCCGGTTATATGTAGTCAAGGTTCCTTCCATCCTTTACTCTACTTTCGAACACGTGTGTGTATACCACCCTCTTCTTCCCCACGTTATCCTCTTTCTATTTTCTTTTTTGTCATTTCATCGTTCCCCGCTCAACGGTAGGACTTGCTGTCGTCCTTTTACCAAACGCTCTTGATCAGTGTATTTTTATTACAAGAGAAAATAATAAATGGTCATAAATGTATACTGAGCATAGAATATGTGTTCGTACAAATTGAATATAAGTTCATTTCTGAGAGTACGCTTATACGTTGCGGCGCTTTGTAACGAACTTCAACAAAGCTTTTCACTAAACGGCATTGTTATCAACTGTTTTCCCTTGACAGTACCTGCTTTAAGGTTCTGTCTTACACAATTAATGGTACTCATATTTCGCCATTGTCACAAAACTCTCCTACTATTAATAATGTAGATTGACATTATTTAATAATATTAAATTTTTTAAGATGCAATAATTGTTTATAAACAATGATTGCTTTACTTATTGAAGAAACGTATTACAAGTTCATAATTAATTGAAGCAGTAATACTTGGCCAGCTATCTAATAATATTTACTGTCGCATTTGCGCCGAATTTCCTCCTTTATAATATGTTTATATTCGTTGCAAAAATAATCTCTTATTGGGCAATTTCATTACGAGTCCTTTTTCTTTTAATATCGTTCTTATTTCCAACCTTTCGAGGCATACTTTTTCCTTTTTCGTGCTGGTTTCGGCCAGTAACCAAGAAAGAACGGCATTTTTTATTGCACGTTCTCAGCTTTATTTTATCTCCCGATGAGCCGTAGTTTGCGCGGGTGCGCCCGATTTTCGGTGGATAACGAAGCAGCCAAGGTCGAAATGTTGAAAAATGGAAGATGGGATGAGAACGAATTCTTGTAGGCGGTCGGCTATAAACGGACATTAGGAAATTTGTTTAAAGAATATTTTCTCAACAACTGTTGATTAAAAGTCACAACTGAAGAAACCTGTTTTTGCACTGGAGTGAACAGCACTTCTGCTTACGACTCATGAAAACTGTTGCACTTTTGCATGTTTACAGAAAGTAAATTTTCGCGAAAGAAATATTTTATTAAATCTAGTTCAATGATGGAGTTTGACCACGGTGAGTAATGACGCTTATGGAAAATCAGAATATATACAAATGCGAGGGTCGTATGAAAAGAGAAGAGCAATGTAAACTACGGTAAAAAACCTGGTTAGGGAACTTTCTGTGTAATTTGTATTTGATTAAATGTTTTGTCGTTATATTCAAATTCTCATTAAAAGTATTAATTTCATTATAATTTATCTCACAGCCTCTCTATGAAATATCATCGAAATTAGCTATTTTATAAAAGACTAATAACGTTGACTCTCTCCAAATTAGATAAAATCTATCATTTGCGTTAAGCATTAAAGGCGAAATATGATAATGCAGTAAATTTGTTTCAACACAACGTAAATTTCTACGTTCGTAATTTTGAAGAAACTGAAAACGAAGCATGTCATAAATTTGACAAGCACGTAAGTATTTCGTGCTTCTTTCCCATCCGCTTTTAATATAATTATCAATTAGTAGGAAGAAAGAGGCGTCTATAAAAAGTCAAGTTGATGCCGCTCGGACGTATATTTAACCCGTCGGACTGGGTTCGTTCGTTCGTGCGATATACTTTTTATTTAATTTTATAGCTATACTCATGCGGCCCCCAGTAGCGCATCGCGCGCGCATCAGGGGGCCAGATTCACGAAATTTTGAACGAGTGTCCAGGTCGAGTTACAGCACCGTATACCAGTAGCGTGTAACTCGATCCGCGATGGTCCTAAACTGCTCGCTTTCTATGTGCGTAAATTAATTCAGTACGTAGAACGAAACACAATACAGACAAAACCCCCTCACTAACCGAACGTACACCACCTGTTGTATGTTTACACTCCAACGGATATTGGCCCACATGAAAACCAAGTATTCGAAAAATTTGACACGAGCATAAGCTAAGTTTGATAAACTGGATCGCTTTCTCGCACGAGATATAAATTATGGAAGTAAAGTGTATTATATGAAAAAGCCGGTGCATGGATTATGAGTTATGAGTTATACTGTAGTCACCCAAAATGAGTCTCGTATGAATCATAGCTTATTATTGGCGAATTGCCCAATTGAAGTTTAAATGAAATGCATTTTTTAAATTTTAACTAAATCATTTATTTAACGGGACCAAAATATCTTTAGAAATATATCAAATGTTACTTTATTCTATATTACATTTTCTGGTACATTTGAAAACAGTTTAGGCGTCCTGGAAATGTAACTTAACTATAACAGTACGCTACAGTGAGGAGATGTATACCTTTGGTGTAATTTATTGTCTAAAATATTTGACAGTTTAAAACAGAAGCATTCCATATCGTGAAATAAAATTACATGTAGTATAGTTACTTTTTTATGCAACACGGAACGGAACGAATAATATATTGTATCGGTTTTCGGCATAACGTGAAGGAATGTTGCGAGGTACGAAAAACGGCAAAAGGTATAAAGAGAATGGTCATAACGATAATTTAACCCTAAATTTTAATGAATGTTACTTTTAATTATATTCGAGGAGGGTGCATCGACAACTTCCACTCGTGTACATAAACTCGATAAACGTCGAGTGGTACGAACGACACGGAATTAAAATCACTCGGCTTTCTTTCCTTCGATACTTTTTCCTCGTTGAGAGAAGCGTGCCATGCAGCGATCGAATCGAACGAGCCGACAAAAAGGCGCTTAAGGTAAAAATAATATGAAGGGATTCTTTGTCGGTAAACAAATATATTGTTAAAAATATTTAATTACACCAGCGACGCTCACGTTTAATGAAGAATAAATTTCAAACTTCCGAGTAAATGAATTTCGAATAAAAACATTGATTTTGATTAGATTGCACGACCACTTGGTGGTTCATAATTTACATTACTTAAAATGGCAATTTACTTTTTCTTTAGCCTATATTATTTTTCCAATTATTGTATTTCTTTTACAAATTAATATATTTTCTTTATCACTTTAATTAATGGCATACGACGTGAAAAACCCAGCGGCGTTTCAATATTTACCTAATATTCCAACAGAGAATCTGTGACGTGGAAATAATTTAAGAATTCTTTCACTTACCATCCACCTACTATATTTGACAATATGAATAATATGAAGCATGGTCAAGACAGTTTTTTCGCTATAGCGTTTTTCATTCTGAAACTGTCCGTCTCATTTATATGATAATTTGATAATTAAGACATTCATTTGCCACAGCCCTTAGGCAGGGTTTTTTCAATCCCAGGCGCTGCCTGGCTGCTAATCAAGAAGACCTTGTTTGCATATGATGCAGTGCCACGAAAGGCGCCGAATGTCCTGGGAATAGCGGCTATTTCGCCTGGGAGTATAGTGGCTATTTAGCCCATAGATTTCTGTGACTCGAATGAAAAAGATGTCTAATTGTTACGTGGTCCAATTAAGATACCCTCAGTATAGATCCAATGAGCAGAATCAGCAGTTTGCAGCCGGAAATGACCGTCGGAAAAAATCTTGAGATGTTGTACTCATCTCATC
The DNA here is from genome assembly GCA_030522945.1 of Trichopria nigra. NCBI lineage: Eukaryota > Metazoa > Arthropoda > Insecta > Hymenoptera > Diapriidae > Trichopria > Trichopria nigra. The sequence continues at coordinate 16,740 of JAPYZR010001064.1, forward strand.
GAGATAAACTGGCGATAAAGTTGGTAATCGTTACGGGCATGTGCCGTATAACGCCAGGTGCAACGAAGACTTTTTCGCTTGTAGGTCGTTTAATATAAGGACCTTTCGCGATAATCAACTTTATTTATAAGTCTCGTTCTTATCTCAAGTTTTCTGTAACTGGGCAAGATTTCGGTTCTCAGATTGCTCGTCGTATTCTTTGGGAAAATTTTGAGATAATACCGGTGTACGAGATGAATGGCAAAAGTAGGATTTATATTAAAACTTGGGAATTACTTCTTAATATATAACGAGTCTAATTTGCTGCAATTTTGTTGGTCCGACAATGAGAAAACCTGATTTTTGTACAGAAATTAAAAAAATTATATCAACCTGGTACGATGAAATTTTATTCACGAAATTTTAATGCAGAAGTTGAATTTAAAATTGATAATATATTAAATTAATACCATGTAAAATAATGATAATAAGACAAATTGATTCCGTCTAGTTTATCGTGTTCTGGGTACACCTGGGAACAACCGTTATATATACGTTATACATAAGGAGGTTACGATGTTGAAATCGCCCTTTAGTTCAATTTGGAATTGGGATAATAGAACAGTTCAGTAAACGATATTTAATGCCTACAATTTTATGCCAACTAATAATGCGATACTCTTTTGACTTTTGACTCTACTTTTCACGTTTAGTTTTTCTGCAATCTGTACGCAATTTTAACATAGGCAGCTTAAACATATTGTTTCACCTATATGATAATATTTTAAAATCATGTCTGAAGTACAATATGACAACAGCCTTAATGTGCGTCAGGAGAAATGCGATGAGAGTATTCGTCAAAACCGCATGTATAAAATGCTCACTGGTGGATTTACTTCATTAATTATTCACTTGTGTTAACAGAGAGTGTAACATAATGTTGGATGTTACATTAATTGAATATTTTAAATCACACATATATACTAGGACTAAATAGGTATATGAAATTTAGAAATTGTTTATGTTCATGTCTTGAAAAGATTTTGTAAGAAATAAATGTATCTTAAATGTATAAACGTGAAGCGTTATTATTTCATAAGGGGATATATAAAGTTATGAATATTAAATTCTCATCAAAAAATTACTTATATTCAATACTCATAAATCATCATCTGTATCGGTTTTCAAATACCGTGATAAATTTGCAAACATATAACTTGCGTCCGATAAATCGCAATGTTTCAAGATGGGGTTCGTGTCATAATAACTCATCACCAATTCAAATCTCATCCGAACCAAATTAAGTTGAAAAATATCTCTCGATTGCATTCGCGCAAAGTCAGTAGGGAGGTTCTAATTTTATATTCGATGCAGTAAAACAAGTCTCCTGTTTTATTACTGATAATCTTGTAAATATGAATGCTACTAAATTGAAATTCTGTTAGTTCAATAAGCTTATTTGAATAAAAGTCATCAAGTTGCGTTTGGTAGTAACATTATTATGCTTGAAAATAATTATAATGCTTAGATCTAGTTATTAAGACATAGTGAATCGAAATAATTACAACATGAAGATAAAGTAGTCTGTATTCAGGACTGATATTTTATTTTCTTATGCGCGGTAATTGCATCTGAAGATAATTGTTTTTGCAATTACCAGCAGCAAGGTAATGCAAAGAATTAATATGTCAAATAGATAGTCATATCGTCATCATCTGAAAACGAATAATGTTTTCTGAATACGATTGGAATATCATTGATTTGCAGCCTTCATTTAAACGCAGATCGTCTTATCTTTAGCCGTATGCCTTTAAACGAGTATTAACAATAATTGTTTCCTTGTGAAGTAATTCGTATTCCATTCTAAATTATTTAATTATTTAAATTATTCCGTTTTTACTCTCGCATGTGGAGCGTTCATTTATTGAAGGCTGTTAAAGAGTATAATATCTCCCCTGATATAATTCCGGTGGATGAGACATAAAAATATAAATGTAAATCAAAATTTACGTGCGGTAATTAAAATATGCGGCTTTCGCCGGTATCATTTGAGTCGTGTCGATATAGTCGCCTTTAAACGTAATTGCATTGATACGGGAATCGTGAAATATGCGCGGCGAAACAGTAAAATAAAATTTTACTTCTTTAAGGTGTCTCGGGACCGACGACGGATTTTCTCGAATCTTCATTTCCAGCTTCTGTTTATCGCGAGAAACTATACGAGTTCTCGCACTCAACCGCAGTTCAGCGGAGCATTTTTGCTGCGGCCTCAGATTATATCGCGAGGATTGTGACGTTTATTAATAAACTCGTTTGAATTTATGAGGTGGCAGGCTGCAAGCTGCAAGGTGCGAAATATGTTACGCGCGGCCATTCGACGAAATGGCTCGTAACTTTGAAGTTTGACTTGTCTGATTCTCCGGGTACGTTGTTTTATTGCGTCCGTAATTAAAAGAGATCGCACATTAATTAATATTCGCAACATTTATATAGAGCGAAATACCGAAATTGGCCACCGCGTCATTCTGCTAAGATATCTTTGCAATAATTATTTATATGAATTCGATTCGCGAATAAGTATAATGAAATGTAAATATATATGTAATGCATGAATAATTAGTTATCAATTCGGTTACTTATATGCGCATGAGGTGAGGCGATTCGTCATATTTGAGATTGAAACTCCAGTCCCGACTTGTTATGGTTGTGCCCGAAATAATATGTCGTTGTGAAATGTGAAACTGTTTAAAATCCAGAAAATTAATCGAGACATTGAATTTGTTGAATTTAAGCGGAAGATTATTGCACCGCGGAACACTTTATTAAGTACTATACTATATAATTTAAAATAATGCTAATTATGAAAATCATTACGACAGAAATTGATTGGTCAATCGTAAGTCCATGAATAGTAGGAGCATTTTTAAACGGGCATCAGTATTTTGGATAACCCTACTTGATGAGTTTATACATATTCCAGCTTTAATTACTTTCCTAAGCTATTTCGCCAAAATATAGTGGAATGCTAATTAGTAAAGTTGACACTATACTATTCCCATTGTCGCCGCAATCATATCCATATATGTGTATAGTTAACACAGTTATATGTTTCATTGTTCCAACAATACCTTTCTCCATGTAAGATACAATTATAGAATTATAATATAATTCCTAGAATAAAAACTCGAATTAAAAGTATGCCTCCTACGTACGCCTCTCGGATTTATATGCGACAGAAGTTATAAATTATTCGACACATCTCAGTAGAGTAGAACAAAAAATGCCGTTATATAATGTAAGTTTTATATGTGAATTCTCTACGCAATATTTTAGAAAGCATAATTTTATCTTCCAATTGGTACTCAATCTTGACGATTATTGTAACAACGCGGAGAAGCAGTATAATATTGGCCTAAACTGTACTACAATTGACACAATAATTCATTTGGTTCACCAAATAATTTCTGTGGCTGTTGAAATAATGAGACATTTAAAAACTGTTTCTTATTTTAACAATTTTATTATTACGATTATTAGTCATAAATGGATATTTAACAAAGATATGGAATAAAATGTGAAAATATGAAATTTAAATTATTATATACGATTGGAGGTAAGAAGTGTTACAGTATAGCGAAAGCAAATTGCCTAAATTCTTTCACTGGACCTCGGAGCATCTGAAATATATTTGGTATTTTATGGTGCGTTGGAAATTTTTCAGGAGAAATTTGATTACCTTTTATTACCGACTTTAAAAATGTCTCGATTTAAAAACGAGTAAATTCAATTCAATGTTACATATATGTGACAAGAATAATTTGCCAAAGACATAGTTTAACATAAAATATATAATATCTTTAATAAAAAAATATAATATAATATCTATTATAATGTAATTTGTAAATTACAAACAGAAAGTAATTAACGTAATTTACATCAGCAACAGTCAAACCTATAGTTTTATAACACATCTATATGTATTAGCACGAAATCTATATTTTGCAAATTACCTCCAAATGAATATCTCAATGCAATATGCAAGAGTAATAATATGTGCTTAAGATCATGTTAAATCGCTAAACATTAATTTAACGCGATCATTTAATCTTGACCGCAAATTGGCTTATTTATCAACACGGTTGTTTTCTTTTACTATAGATCGTGCAATATTTGCATACAGAACCGTGAGACGTAAACCATCGTTCATAAAAGCACGAAAATTCCCCTTTTCTCCGGCGCTTTGAAGGCTCGCTGAACTGGAATTTCGCGAGATTACCGCGACTGGCATAAATCTCGACGTAATAGAATAATTGCCGGGTATTATAAGCATTGGGCGCGTCGGTGCCCGGTGTGCAAAAAAGGAGTGAGAATTATTTAGAGCCGGCTATCGAGTTCGAAAAGTTCGCTCCAACTTTTGCCGCACCAATTGGTGCACGGAAAAATTAGCCGTAAGTACCGGATAACTGCGGGCCCCGGCCTACAATTAGTCGAGCGAGGGGATGCCTATGACAAATCATAGGCGGCCGTGCGTGCGGTCATCAAATGTATTTTACGCATAACAGGTTCCCTGGGATCGCGGACCGAACGCGAGCACCTACATCATCCTGATTTATCGCGATGCACCAGATTCCGCGGAGCCATACGGTGGGCCTTCCCAGGTTCTCATCATCATTCTTGCATGGATGATGGAAAGGTACCATCAATCCTAGATAAAACGAGTAGTCGCGGTGTATCCCGATGACGCAAGAAGGAACTTGGCACTATAATTATTTATGCCGGAAGAGATTTATTTTCCTTACTCTGGTGAACCATTTGGTTGGTTGCAGCGAATGTCCAATGTATTCCAAGAGGCTGAATGACATAGCTCTTCTGACAAACATAAAGCAAAGCTTTAAGTTTTAAAGACGTGGACTGTATATTGAAATGCCGAAAGAATCTTGTGTCACATAAAGTCGAAGACAATGGAACACTTTACCTTAGGCTAATTAATTTTTATTCCTTGATGGCATAGACATTTTTGTTCCTAATGTAAAAAGATTTATTAGAATGTTTTACTGAATGAATTTCATGATAATCGTTCGCCAGAATGTGTATTTTTAATGATTGTATGGCACATTTTTATAAGTTATGAATTGCAGCCTTTTATGATTTGCCATAGGCATCGCCTGGTTCACCTAATTGCCTGCTCGGTCTTTAATACATGTACACGCATGGTATGCATCTTTTTCCCACGAGGCAATTATAATATTATAGTATCACACATCGTCGTTTATAACCGTTGCAACCCCGAGATCTTACATCAGATATGAGTCACGCGTAATTAGGCTAAGAAAAAATAACATTCATGGTAATCACTAACAAAACTGGTGCCTCATAGTTCATTAAATAGACAAGTTTCAAGTTCAGTATTTAACCTCTCAACATGATTTTATAAGACCATGTTCATGTGTGATCAGTTCTCAAAACTGGCTATAGATTTGTCCTATCCTATATAATGTTTAAAAAAAACGATTGAAATTCTTTAGTTCAGTCAATTTTTCTGTCAAACTAGATCGTATACCGAACTTCATTAAACATTCACATGCAAACAAATTGCATAATACGGTCAATTATTAATTGATTAATTATTGTCTAGATATTATTAATTACAATTCTTCAACAAAATTTTTTTGATAATAATCTATTCTATTCTTTCTATTTAAAATTTCCCTATTTATTTATTTTTGAATTTAAAATGTTATTTTGAAATGGGCTGTACAGTTAAACAGCATGTACTTGAAGTTCGGGTAGTTCAGGTCGAACGAAAATCGAAAAAAAAAGTTTTTATTTTTGTTTTTTTTTTCTGCTTTATTTTAGCATACACTTGGATAATAACGAACGAGAAAAGATTTTTAAAGCATTTTTAGTTCAAGAAATCAACAAAACGTCATAATAACAGACGTTAACGTCGCGCGTCAAGTATGCTAATATCCCAAGTACCTAAACGTAAAAAATCGATTCACTATATCCGTGTAGAAATTACTGATTGACCCGAATAAAAGAAGGTTCCTGGCTGGGACCCGGCAAGGCGGCCCGGTTTCTGTTGTGCTTCAGGACCTAGCCGGATTCCGATGGAAGTCAATCTGGTACCCGTTGGGAAGTACTTAAATTATAATATATAATTATAAATATTATATATATTATATAATTACAATATCAATATACCGGGGTTGAACTTGGGTTAACAAGCTGGGACCTGTTCAGGCCATAGACGAAATCAACTGGAGACAAAATCGGGATCATTTTTAAGCATGCGAAAGTGTGTGCGTATGTGTTTATACTTGCGCAAAAAAATCGCATAACGAAATCATGTGGATGATCACGAAAAGGTACAGCTGCCACCTTCCTAAAATTTACGTACAACAGCAGACACGACTGAAAACAAAGTACATTTAGGTGTATTATCGGTTTTTCAGCCGATGCTAAAATTACCTAACATAAAACTAAAGTAAAAGTTTGTGTGGTTTTTCACTCAATATCATGATTTACTTTCGAAACTAAAAATTTGGTTGCAATCCGGCAATCTCACATTGAGTCCATATTAGTAAATTTTTCATTTGAAGATGAGGTTTTTATGTCATATATGTGTATATGCACTACAGGAATAATAAAATAATACCCATTTTTATTACAAAATTATTATTAGAAAAATCCACAACCATCTCCTCACTCGAGTCGAATCAGTATTCCCTGATACGCCTCGAAGTGGAGACGGTGGAGACCATAGGCGCGACCGGTGCCTATATACGCGCGCAACGCTCGAGATCGTCCGTTGCAGTTCTGGTTTCGACCACTAGAGGGACGCGCCTCTCGTCAACGAAGTCGTCCACTGATTTAACTAGACGCGGGCCGGACAACTCTCAGCCTCACGCAGATGATTTCTCGATTGAATTCTAACTTATCGTATCTGCGCTTTCACGACAAAGAATGACTCGTCTGATTTAGTTGTCTTTTAGGGCAATGAAAAGGAACTATAACTTATTGACATTTTTAACAAACATATGTATTATATAACTAATAAATCTTAATTAAATAAACCAATTTCTTCGTTCATCATGCATTGGTACGCGACTAAATGTGTAATTATTTTGTTACCACATATTAAAACTTTTTGATATAACTTTATATCAAATAACCTAAATATGTGAATATTTTCGACTACGAAATTATATATCATTTTATATAATTCAGATTCCCCCTTAATATAACTATTAATTTGGCTAAATTAGATTGTGACCATGGGAGGATGATTCCTACATCAGGCTACCATCATATACGACTATTAGCTAAATAGTAAATAGTAGGTTGCCGATATTTGATCAGCCAGTTAGTGAAACCAACAAAATATTTATTGAAACAACTGAATATTTCGTTTATTTGACCTTCGCAGGATTCATTTCATACGCCCTCTGATGAAATAATTACAATTTTGTTGTATTCACTAAATATATCGTTGATTTGATTAACAGAGTTGACACCTCTTTCATTTTTAAAATTTTACACCACATTCGTAATTAGTGATTTGAAAAACCATTATACACCCAAATTTAACCCGAATTCCTTCGCTGAAAAAACTCTGGACTAAAAGGGTATTAAAAAATTAAAAAATAACAAAGTAAACGTACAAATTTTGTTTTTATTTTATTGAATTTTTCCTAATTCTACAATTAATTCATTAATCGGTTTTAGTGCGATCATTTTCCGGCACTTATCCATGCCGTACACGTGTTTTTGAATAAAACACCAAATATGTGCTGCTGCCAGTGGCTACTCTACATTTAGAATGTAAAATACATTGTACGTATATTGCACTGCTAAAATAACATCTGGTAAAGTCGTACTGACAATCATGAAAGATGACATGGCAGCAACTCGTCTCCCATAATGGTCCGCAGCAGGCAACATAAGGCGTAATGGACAAATTATTTTTTTTTCCATAATTACTTCGACCCGCACCGTAGGTCGGACGAAGTATTGAATTTCTTTTACGTTTATTTTGAGGTGTTCTACTTGGCTATGTTGCTGTAAAATATAATAAAAATATATGCCCTTGAATAAAGTGATAAGAAATATTAAATTATTCAGATATTGTATAATGATAATCCATATAATAATATCTTTGATTCCTTGAACAAGCTATTACCTCAATATGATTGACAAAAAACTTGTTAACATCAGTCTATTCTGGGCGCCATTTATTATGGCAAGCCTTACTCTTGGGTATATATTTTATAAGACTTCCAATAAGAAGAAATCCTAAAGCGAGCTTGTGGCCTAAAAACATACGTACGGATTAGAGGATATAGTGCAACTATATCGGAAATACCTAAACGACTACATTATAACTTAATGACTTAAATCAATTATTACTTCGACCCGCACCGTAGGTAGGCACGAAGTATTGAATTTGGTCACGTTTCGATTTCTGAATTTCTTACTTTCAGAATTTTTTATAAGAACAGTACCCATACGAATTTAGATTTCAATAACTCATTTTGTTCGTTAGTTCTTCAGCTGTATCCTCATATTTTTTATTTTACCTGCACATTCTTACAACAA
>JAPYZR010001065.1:0-30457 GCA_030522945.1 Trichopria nigra
CATACCAACCTAACTATTTGGGGTATTAAAAGTTTCCAGTTGAAACTTTTTTTTTGGGGGTTTTGGCCACGTTTTTGGGATTTGGAACCACTGTGCGTGGGTAAGAGTGCGTTAATATTCAGAGTACGCACTCGAGGTACCGAGCACAACGAACGACACTTGCCTGCGAATCGACGTATACCTTTACGCCGCCGACACGCATTGTTTCGCTTGGGGTCTGAAATTCAACGAGCCGACAGATAACAACCAAGTCGACGGGTGCTGGACCCCTTCTTTTTCAAGGTTGGCCTTTCCCTAATACGGGAGTTCCGATCGATTAGTACCAGAGTAGAATTGGCCCCAAACAATTTGCCATCTTACACGAAACTCAATCAGTGCCCGACTGTTTTAGACGTGGTTCTAATTTTGGTCTTAAAAGAGCCTATGATAATATGTCACTTCGAAAGATGTATCGATTGGATTCTCTTATATGCCAATTGAAAATCTATATTTGACACTCCATATACGAAGATCGATTTTACGCACTACTAGGGCCGTAATAGTTCCACCAATCATAGTTGTTACGCGCTGAAATTTGCTGCTGCACAGTGTAAATTTTAAAGCACCACCGCCTACGTTATAAGCACCGCTATATCTTGTCGTACCCTCACCATCCTTGTTGGACTTCCACAGTCTTCTTGATTCGGTTACTAACAGCACTTGGGAATTATTGTTATCGTTTTAGCCTTCAATAATTAAAGGCTCCTGGAACGGTGCCTTTTTCAAATCGATTTAGACCGAAACAGGAGAAGAATGCCTCGGTTCCTATTCCATCAGCGGGGGTAGATAGACTCGCAGGTCAATTGATGGCGATTGGACCATCACGGTAAGATTCACGAGATATTTCCTTTTCACTGCCTTATTTCCCGTTCCGCGTAGATTCGCGGCTTACCGAATAGCTGGAACGTATAGTGAACACTGTAATTGCCGGGAAGGCCGGAGAGAAATGTGTGAATAATGTCGATGATGGAGATTTCGTCGGTAACGTTTTGCCTTTATTCAATAGACGTGAGATAATTGATCGCGAGAAACGCCCAGTAGATCACTGTTTAGCTATGATATACGTGCTCGATATTCCAGGCAATTACGACGCCCTCGCGTATCATTCTTTGTTCGGAAAAACAGATCGATATAATTAATGCGGCAAATGTGTGCACGCTACTTTTGGCAGTGCCGGAGCAATGCGGTGGGACGTTCCAATGCTTTAAGGCCAAGCAATTTTTTAATATCTCGCAGCCTGCAATCGACGTAAATTCAAGACGAAAGATCAGCATTGCCGTCATCGGACATGTCTGTCTCTAATGCAATGTAAGGGGTAATATAACATCAGTAAAAAAATCGGCCTCAACCATTATTGCATGGTGATGAGAATAATGATAACAATGATCAGAAACAAGGATGATGACAAATGACAATGATGGCGATGACATTGGTAGCTAGAGGTTAAAAAGGAATTCAATATTTCGTCCGCTTATTACATTTGACCTCATTTTTCGTCCATTATATATCGCCAGTTGGTCAGTTGCCAGGTCTTATATCTCGTTGAGAATTTTTCACGGCATAGGAATTGAAACATTATCGGGTAACGGTTCGTCGACTGGCGAATTCACGTGTCATCATTACGGCGTCGGTCATAAATCACGTCGATTTTACACCTTGAACTTTGGCTGCAGGTGGTCCAATAAACGCTTGCCGTGTCTAGCCACGAGGCAGATCGAAGCTCTGCGGGAATATATTACATGAATTCAGAGACCTCGGACGGTGTGGGTGCCCCACGCGCGCCTCTACAAAAGATTCTACCGAGTCTGACCGATGGCAATGAAAATGAAATGCAGGCCTTCACTTTGCCGCACTCGAGTATCGATTTCCCCGACTCAGTCGCTCTGCATGAAATGGCTGGAAGTATTATCGTATCGAAAATTAGCAAAAGTTTTTGTTTTTATTTTCCTTAACGTCTTTAAGATTCTTGGCAGTCGCACACACTCTGGGCCAGACTTCGATAAACGAGTGGGAGTAGTTAAGCGCGAACAAACGTGACCTCGTGTGACTTTTTGCGGTATCCGCGATAGCGTGTGCGCGATCCGTATTCGGCCACCGTTTCCTAGAAGTCTTCACGGATGGAATGCAATAAGAGAGAAAAATGAAATAGCACGGATTACAACATCTGGGTCGAGCGCAGATAAACCCGGTCGGTGATTCTACATCACCGATTTGAGAAAACAGTAGCCTGTCAAGTCGAACGAGATTAAAACCGACGAGAACCGCGCGACGACCACTGATTGTCGTCTCAAAGACGAGGCTATTGCTCTCCTCCATAGACTCATGTGAAACATTCCCCGATTGGTTAATAGATTATTTTTTATACAAAACTTTTCATAATATCATTACGGGTTATTGAAAAGTACACATTAATTATATTTCTAAAAAAAAAAAAAAATGATGAGTGATAATATGGATGACAGTGCGGTATTAAAGATGATGCTAACGATTAACACATTAGACAAGGAGCCATGTCTAATTCGTTGTTTGCCGTTATGATTATTATCTCTGTGTTTCTAGCGATGACAGCGACGATGATCGCGACAAGCAAACAAGTGATCGTCGAAAAGTTACGACGATGATTGATTTCATCCACAAGCGACCAGAATTTGAACGAAGCTCATTTTTGTCTGAATTACGTCCATCTTTAATAAAACCGGTCGTCAGTGACTTTCTTTCAAACCGTATCCGTTCCATTATTCTTCGCGCTTGCTCGCATTCCGCGACCCCCGAAATGAGCTGATAAACTACTACACTGGTTGGAAGGAATTAATGATTATAATAGAGCGAGGTCCGGTCAATTGAATATTTTTTTTTTTTTTTGTTATCACTTATCTTACGGATTGAAGTGGACGTCAGGGGTCCCCCTCCCCCCTTCCCGTATTCAATACGAAATATTTTTCAAAATGGCGGTCCCCTCCCGAATGTCATCCCCCTAACCCCCACTCCGTCGAATTGTAGAAAACACATTCTACTGTCAAAACTGTATGATCCCTATTAGGCATTTTCACTTCGAAGAACAATTGATGAGCGCTGGAGGTAAGGAATATGATCTAGGTACCACTACGGTATATCTTTTGACAGTTTTGACTATTTTGACTAGTCTTTACCTCCAGCGTTCATCAATTGTTCTTCGAAGTGAAAATGCCTAATAATTTTTATTTCTTGTTTTTCTATACAGAACATAAAATGACACAAAAATTGGGACCATTTTATGGAATTCAAGTCAAGACGAACGTTTCTCAAATCTCGTTTCTGTTTCTGCAATAATGCGGTGCTGTGATATATGGCAGACGTAAATTTTCATTTTTTTTTCCAAGGGTTTCATTCACGTTTCGAATTCAGGTTACGTTCAGTAATAGGCCTGGAAATCGATACTCTCGTGACATTGAGCGTTTCGTGTCTGAAACGCTGAATCCAGAGTGGTCGTGCACGGAAACTGCTATAAATACCTGACCACTTCAGGGAGCAATTCGATTCGAAAAGTCAATAATTCATTTTTACATTCTATCCCGTACTCTCGTAGAGTCATAATTCATTAATAAGATTCGCTAATGCAACAAAAGGACGTTGAACGGATAAGTGGATGGTGGAGCGGCTATCGTTTAAGAAACACGTTTGTCGTTAGCCCATACTAATTGAAGGTGGTTAGCTTTCAAAGCCTTTGAAGTAGTTAAGCCGATCGCGGGCTTTAGAACCGCCAAGCATGCGAGTAGCTCTTGTAACTTATCCGAATACTATTGATCTATCTGCATTTATTACTGACTGATATTACGAATTGGGCTGAGAGAAGAATTTTTCGTCGACTGTCACACGAATGGCTCGAATGATTTACGTTCGAATCTGCAGTTTGACGGGAGGTGTCCTCTTTCTTTACAATTAGTCATTGTTACGCTGGGGAAATTGGGAAAATAATTCACACCAGCTCGGGCGTTCTGATGACCCGAAGATACAAGCACACAGTACTAATAACGATGATTATTATGTAAACTCATATACTTTAGCTGACGTAATTTTGGTTTCGTTTTCTCTGGTCAACTGTATTTTTAGACAATACGCGCTACCATTTTATGAATCTAGGTTGGAATTGAATTTTTTATTTTGACGAATCTAAGCGCACGCACACACCAAGCTGACAGTCGAATGGTACGTTCAAAACCGCAGCTATCGATAGATAAATGAAAGTAATCGTACTGATAAGAGAAGAGTAATTTGTTTTCCACCATACAGACACGAGTCGACGAATTCTAATTATAAATTAAAAGAAAAAAATGACGTAGAAATCTTTCAGGGTCTGGATTCTTGAATAATATCAGGACGAAAATGCCCTCTCCCCTTCTTCTCCATTTACACTCGAAACGCAATAGGTATAATTTACCCGTAGGCACGAATCTCGGTCGTTTATGTAAGTCGTGGCATAAAGCCTTACGCACATAGAAGATTCGAAACATTCGCTCCGGAGGAGGCGGCGTCGCCCCAGAAAAAGTCGAAGCCTCTTATTCACGAGTTGCGCTCATTTCCCGAGATCGATGACCGGGAATCGCCTTTAATGTCTTCGTTAAAGGGAATCGAGTCAGTGTTTTCAAGAGCACTTTTACGTCCCAACTTTGAAAGTATTCGTTATTCAATGCTTGGTGGGAATGAATTTTTTTTCCGTCTACGTGTCATTTTATATAGGTGATGACGATTACAACGACGATGATGATACAGTTGGATAAAAGCATTGGTAGCAAGAAGATTCGGATAATAATATCGATGATGATTAATTAAGTGGCATAGTAGTATCGAATGCAGTGATCTAAGACCTCAGCGAAGATTGACGATCAATGACAATGATGATGCTATTAACAAAAAAAAAAGACGTCGCCACTAGAGTTTAAATGTCATAGAGTACATGAATTGCAGGAAATAAAAAATTAATGTAGGAATCGAGGTCACCCGAAACGAAAAGTATTCATCGAAATATAGGATGGCGTTCGTCCTCATGCTCCTGGAAAAGGACTCCAAGGTTTTAAGGTGACTCGAGCTTACGGGTCATCCAACTGGGTCAAAAGTCGACGAATAGAACGCTAACCTACTTGTGAGCTTCACGGAAGGAGACGTAAATTTCTTTTTTACCGAACGCCTTTACGATGATGGAAAAAGCGCTAGACAGAAGACTGAACATTGAGAAAGGTTAATTGAATTTATGACGTTCAAAAAAGAAAAAAAAAACGCTTAATGAAAAGGGGACACACTTGCTGAAATCCGTTCGCTTCGTCCAAACATTAGCGTTTTGAAAAATCTAAGCCCGTGCATGATTGATACGTTGCTGAATTATTTCTGTTCCGTGACGATGCTGATGTTGCTATTGTAACGATGTCGATAAAAGTTTAAATGCACGTTTGCACGACTATGGTGGTCAGACAATTGACCCATTAACACCTAGAAAATCCATGCAATCCTGTATTCAAGGAATATTGCGGTTTTGGTTGTGATGTCGATAACACGATTGGCGATGAATGAAAACGTAGCATTGTCAATGGCTATATGAAAATGTAACTGATGGCAATGCTGATGATTAAAATGATGATTGCAGTGATGACGGTTAGTCCCATTGTTTACTGCTACTACTTGACATCAGGAGATATTGTACTCGTGGAGAGAACCGTTTTTAAAATAGCTATATTAAACTATTAGGTGGATTGCTTAGTATGTAATTATTGTCACTTACGTCAAACCGCTTTCGCATTGGGCTTCTTTTCGACTCGCATTCACTTTCGTCTACTGCTTTGTTAATTCGTATTCCTGACTTGTATGAGTAAGCGAATTATTTCATCAATTATGGCTAGCACAATGCAACCATTAATATATATATGCGTGTGCGTATATATATATGGGTGATTCTTCTAAAAACGACTCGAAAAATTTTCGACCTTCAAAATGGCGGATCCAATATGGCGGTCCAAACGGTAGGCTCATTTCTTTTTTCTGGATCATCCTTTACTTTCTGTCTGTTTTTCATTTGTGCTTCTCCCTTTACTTTAATCATATCTTCAGGTATCTTAGTTCTTTTATAACTTTAAGAAACATAAAATGTGTCAAAGGAAACCTCGACTAAGATGTAAGTTAGAAAAGTGAAATTACTGACTTGTAAAAAAAAAAAAAAAAAACGTTTAACCTGACTAAATTAGGGTGTTGTTGTGATTGATATATAAACAACTGTAAACTGCGTCTTGTTGTCATTTTATTGTTAAAGCCGAAAATAAGTGCAATGAAGTGCAATGAGAATCAAATTCACGGAAGAAACTGTAAAATAGACATGCGATTATGCCTGACACAGTATGAGTAAAATAACCATATAGTCTTTCCAAAGTATACATCAACGGTATGTCTAACCGAGATAGAAATGCTGTTGCCGACGCAACAACCCCTGCGCGTGTTCTAACTTGTTTTTCCGTTTAACTTATGTTATTGTCATGAAATTACGCTTCGGAGAATCATGTGGGATGTTGTTTTTCTATTTGTTCCTTTCTCTACGAAAATACTAAAATGAATTATAATAATAAACATGTTATCGATTCGATAGCATTCAAATTGATCAAAGAGCAAAGTTAGGTTAGGTTAGGTTAGACTCTATAGGATTCAAATTGATCAAAGAGCAGAGTTAAGTGGCATGCTATGCTCGGGCACTTCAGAGTCCATATAGGTTCGTTACGATTGTACGAGAGTGTCACAATTCCGCGCTTGTTAATTAAACTATTAGACGTCGCCGTCGGTAACCCGGATAATGAGCGAAATTACTAGGTTCTGTATAGTGCTGCCGCACGTGACAGTGATAAGTCAAGTATCATCGAGGGTAAGTGCCTTTCCTCGCAATTCGGAAAAGCAACTCGAATGATAACAATCTCTCGTTCAAAAAACCATTACGTCACATCCCGTGGCTCGTTGTTAACAGTCATAAAAATAAATCCACTACAGGTCGTAACCGAAACGATAACGGACACACATAAATTGTCAGCTTCCTTCGAATTCATTGATTTTTTAATGATTTACGCGGCAAAAACACGACTGGATGTTACTGAAGTAATCAGATATTACGATCGCGCCGTCGCTTCACCGGTGATAAAGTCACTGTCAGCGCAATAAATCTTACTCATAACATCGAGTATACGCTCAGCCAAACAAACAATCGACGGTTTTACTAAACGATTGTTGTTGTTGATGATTCATAATTCGGCTCAACCATCAAGTGGACTTGCGAAATTCTGAGTGATTCCCACTGCCGAGCTAGGGCGATAAGACGTGTCTCGAAAGAGTTTATCATTTCCATTATATTTTAATCAATCAAAAAAGAAAATGCCGTATATGAATGTACGAATTACAAGTAATTATAGGTAATTGCGACGAAGCGGATAAACTTTATTTTTATCCAAAATTATGTTTAAAAAATTATAATCGGTCGGCATTCACATTCTCGAGTGGCGGCTACGTAGCATTCCCCTTGGTTGATGATACTGGATACAAAAACGAGGTCCTTTTAGGGGAACGAAGAAATGTGGCATATAATGTGGCCGCTGTATTTGCAGGATTTATGGGCAGCACTCGAGGCTTCTGCGCGAGTGCTGCGATATAATTCACGAAGAAGCGCAGAAGCAGATTCCCGAGATCCAAAAATATTTCTACGCAGGCAGGCACACGTCAATGTAATCGGACGATCACCTCCTCGGCAATATCAAACGTTGCGCTCGGTACTTCTAATTTTGAACTTGACCATCACTCCTGGCCGTCGGATGTCGTTATCGCGCCGGGAGCTCGTTCCCAGTGAAATATCGCGACTGTAATGTTACGTACTGAATTCGTCTTTGTCCGAATTGCCTAATGCTTTGCCTCTAATTTCAGCCGCTTTCCAATGGATTTGGCGATGTTTCGGAGCGTATCGATAACCGTCTTTCCATCACGTTTCCAAAGCAGTAGTTCAAGGTTTCCGAATGGCAATTCTGGATACTGACCGGCGTCACCGTAAAGTATTGGTCAAGGATGATACAAATCACCTGATTACCTGCTGTACTCGGCGCAGGTTTCCTGCAGTTTTCCTATACCATTGCACATACGAATCTGGGTAAAGAGTGGGTAAAATCGTCTGATTGGGGGGACCTGGGCCATGTTCAGGAGGTGGGCCAACCGAAAAGCGTTTTGACAAAAAAAAAAGTAGATTCAAGCGCCTCCCATCTTGGCTCTACTATGATCAATCAAATATTCACTGGTTTTTCCTAGCTGGATGAGCCCGCAATGAATAGGAAACAGAACAAACAAAAAGAAACTGATGGGTGACAACGAATGGGTCTCAGAGCAAGAGCTGAGGGTATTCTTTGGTGCAATAATATTAGTCGATTCCAATAGAAATTACCCGACTGCAATTGGACAAGTCCCATAATTGAGGAAACTAGCACCTGTTAAAATAACCGTATCACCATAAATTAAGTCATTCGACAGAACTTGGCCAGAAGATGACCAGCAGAAAAACTTTTTTCCAAACCATTTCCAGCATTTTAACTCGGTCAAACGTCAGTTTTACAGCATTAGCAGCCTCTCTCGATTGTCATCGTTAAAATTTATGGGGACATTACCGTTGTTACAATTCAATAAGACGAATGCAACGTATACGGAAATATCCCATTGAGCCTTCGACATTTAATTTTCACGAGCTCATCGCCAGGGTTCGTTTAATAACCAGAATTCGTAAAAAGTATAAGTGCGAGGGGCTCGGCGGAAAGTTCATTGCACCGCACGTCGCTCAGAGAGATGCAACGTCCCTGGAGCAAATAAGAAACGCGAGAGCGACATTTAATTCCAGTACCGAGAGGGAAAGGGCATACACGTACATAGTATACCGTTCAGTGCGGGCGCGCGCGCACGCACAAGATCGGATTACGAGTTTTCAAAAGACCCTCTTTCCATACCCCGGGTCGTTTCAGAACACGATATTTGCCGCGAGCTGAAACCGAAACGGGGCCGCTGGTCTGGTGGATATACGGTATATCCTCTTTTTGGAGCTCGTATATACGCCGTCCGTGAAATCACTGAATTTTCCACGGTTTGATGTTCCGTTCCTCGCTTTCTTCTAAAAAATATATTTTTTTTTTTTTTTTTTTTTTCTTTCTATCGAGCATTTGGTTCCTGCTTTCATTTCAAATCCGTCATGGAATTTCCGGGTATGAGTTGGGGTTTGTCATTATTTAGACAATCTTTATGGTACATATTCATGACTGTTCTGGATAAAGGATATAAAAAACAAAACATAAAAACAGAATAAAGGTACGTTTCCATGAAATTGACTGATAAGAGAAACGTATAGCTGCGATTTGGGAAAACGAACGTTTTCTGGAGCGGACAGATATAAATCTGTATCTATTTTGTCATTTTATTACTTATATCCATAATGCGTGGGTAATGTGCAGGATCCGTAAAAGGGTAGGAAGGTTGAACTGAGCGTCCTGATCCAACTATTACGTCTCCCATGCTCGCTTCCATTTTCCCTTTTTTTATATTACAGCCAAAAGTCACGTAAGGATTCAAAATAGAGTGTACCATACGGAGTTCATCCGTTAAATTATCAGAGGAAGCACTATACGAGACGTAAACGAGTTTCATGAAAGTTCACCTTAAGGAGCCTCTATATCGTCCGCGCTCGTAACGTTATGTTCTAACCTTAAAGGTGTCAATTTTAAAGAATCTCATAGCATTTAATAAATTGGTCGGTTCATAAAATCATTGCTTAATCGAAAAATAATTAACTTAATAGGAATCAAAATGATTAAATCCGAAACCGATGATTATAAGATAAAAATAATTTTTTAAAATAAATTTAAAAAAAAACTCGCGTTTTTCTACTTCATTTTCAAAATGGCGGCTGCTGTGTGTCCAGCTGACATTTTATTTATTGAGGGGGTATCTAAGGGTTACCCGGGTTACCTTGTCCTTATAGGGGGTGTCTTTATATTTATGTATCTTAGTTTATTGGAATTGTTATGTTTATAGAAAGTATGAAAGTACAAATTTAAAATTATTGAAAAGTTTTTTCGAAATTTCAGCTCTGGTACTGTAATTCTACGTAATAAATTCAATCTCTAAAGAAATAGCAGTGACATTGGATGGAAACTGAATGGGAAATGATGGAAATAGGAAAAATAAAATTAGAAGGTGTTTTTTTTCTTTACGTTAGTTTTTTATTTTATTATTATTATTATTATTATTTTTTTTTTTTTTTAACGTTTTCTGCTAATCACAACGTACGTTTTTGTAAATACATATATTTATCTGTCAGCTCTCTGCTTTATATCGAGCGCGCGCATCTCAAAACTACACGATCGAAACTATCTCATGGGAATGCGCCCTTAGCCGCAGCCGCCCCGCGGCAAAGTTTGTTGATATTCATGACATGACAATGTCATATTGATTTTGAGGTTATCCAATACATTTTCAAAGTGTATATTTATGATAAATAAAATTCAAAGAAATTTAGCGTCGAAATTAAAAAATTTCCTGACGTACAATTATTAATGTGAATAAGTAATGAAAATTGATTTTCAGTGTGAATTACTGAAATTTACCGTTTCATCAGTGCATTGAATGTATCTGGCTGACAAATTTAAAAAGTAAAAGTAATAACATATCCTCTGCTCACGGAGGCGGAATGACCAGAATTTTAATCATTTAATAGCGTATAATCATTTAATGGAGCTCGCATTCAGCAAGCAAAGCTTGGTGTCGGCGGATGAATCGTTTACCACAATTATATATACACATATACGTATATCTGAAATGAAATTTCCTCCTTCGAGACTTACACTAAGAAAGAAATAGATTTTTAATGGAAAGCATCGAAATAAAATATTTAAAAATCTTTCAATCTGCGACTTCCATGATTAACTTAATTTATGAAATTTTAATTGTTCGAAAACACAGTTTTAAGCATGTTGTGTCTAAATTTGTTAATTTGATGCAGCTTTGATTCGTTGTAGGTCTATTTAACATATTTTAAAAAGATCTCTTAAAAAAGATTTGTTATTTTTAACATATATAGTAATCAAGTCATTCGAAAATCATGTGAAAAATTATGATTTTTTTCTTATAGTTTGGAATGCTAAATGGTGGCGACCAACAGTATGGTATATGAGGAACTTACAGGGATTCGGGGCAGCTGACCCCAGCCACCTCGCACCCTCTTCATGCGCGAGATGCCGCACAACCTTAACACATCGTCGGCGAACAGCGCCAGTGCGGGTTCGAACCACCAGGCCTATCCACCGCCACAATCTTACCATCGACTCACTGGCGATGGATTGCAACCGGAGGTCTGCATTATTTATGGTTTTTATATAATCACTTCGAATACATACAAAGATTTGTAGGACTGATGCAGTTTTGAATTTTTATAACATTTCTGCTGCATCATTTTACATCACTTTCGTTCCAATCCTCACTGTACATGATTAATGTACATCCGTGTATAAAATAATTATTTTGTAATTAAAAAATAAATAAATATTGTAAATATTATATAAAATGCAATTTATGAAACAGAAAGAGCCGGTGGAATTCGACACATCTCACTTGCGCGGGGCGCCGACGGAAGTCGATGCTCTGGTGCACAATATTAAGGAAGTCGCACAGCAGTTCCTTTATCATTGGCGAACCTTTCCGATCGTTCTTCCTCCTCCGCTGTCTACATATTCGGATGGCGAGGATACATTGGCTAGAAAAAAGCACCACTTGAAAGATCTCTTTATAGCGCCAAGCTTCGATGAACTCGACGCAGTGGCGGTGGATACCAAGGGTGAACCACGGAGACTTACCAACAAACAATTAGAGAGCATCCGTGAAAGAGGGTAAGCAGTCGCGTTTTGTTTGAACTTTCGTAGACTTCATTAGCCTTTCTCACATTTTATACTACGTAGAGATCTTAGAGTCTAGAATTTAGAGAAATTTGTATCTAGTAGTCGAAATGAGGGAATATAGGCAAAACTATCCTCAGCATCGATGCGGAGCAATGAGGCATAGCAGTGGCGATATTGGATGCCTTTCTTTTCAAAACTTGTGTCTCACGATTTTTTAATCATTTCTGTGAAGCTTGCACAAGGATAAGTACGGAAAACCGAAGAAGCTGAATGCAACTCAGTTGGAGAGCATTCGCAGATGCGGGTACGTCATGAACACACGACACACCACGTTCTTAACGTTACCGGTCGTTTCACAGAAATAACTATTTACCTATTTTAAGTGGGGTACTTTTAGAAGTAGAATGTAGATTGAGACGAGGGCTTTTGTTTGGCATGTTACGTGCGAAATGTACGATGGTTTTGTCTCTTAATTCTTGTCTTTTAAAACTTCTGGGAATTGGAGAAGGCTAACGCTTTTAGATTTCAGTCACCTAGATCAGTAACATGTCATTACTGTTTTGACAACACTTTGTTGGAGATGTAACAATAAATTGTGGTTTACAGGGAATTCGAAGTCGATTCGATCAATTTTCCTGGGCAAACTCACCGATGGCGTCTCAGTGCACTGCTGCAGCGAGGGAGAGATCGAAGAAGAGAAGCGCTGTTGACGGATCTCGCTCTCGCTACACGCTTCCTAGTGGTTACAGCAAAGAGTCGACTGGTCTCGCATTGTTTCAGCGTTTCACAAGCATTCAGAGCTATGCTTACCGGGCTTCTCAGACTTTTAGGTGATTTTCATTTCTTTGTCGAATGTTATTTTCAATTATTGATATTTTCGCTCCAATGAATATTTTATATTAATTATCTTTCTTACAGACATCATAGTCGGTGTGCCATCCCTCCAAGCACAAAATTTAGATGCCAAAATTCGTGAGGAACGATGCAGGTACCTCGTCGCCGAGTTAGTATGTAAGGTACGTTACAGAAAGATTTAATTTTTTCACTCCTCATTTGTTGTATAATTATTTTTAATTGTATTACAATATAACATTTTTAAAGCTTTTAAAGTAATCCAAATGGTTTTTGTAGTTTTTAAATTATATACATATTTTATGCTACAGCCAGAGTATGAAGACTCGTCAGAGTTGCTCTGTGGATTCGTTCGCAGACAATTGCGAAGAGCAGCGATGGAAAAGTTCGAAGTGAAAAGGGAATCTCAAATGCTGCCCGTGCCAATACCTTTCGTATTCGGTACACCTGGAGGCGCCGCCGTCGATTTGCGGCTCTTCAGCCGAGATATTATTAGGAAAGCATTACCGATACTCGTCGGAATACTCGAGAGAGAAACGAGAGGCTGGTTTCTGCATTTTAGAGAGAGACTGATTTCGGAGCTACGAGCTCAAAAAAAATCTGATGAAGAAATCGAACGGGTAAGCAAGTTTCCATAAAAACTTATCTTACATTTACAAAATGGAACTTCTTCAAAATGCTTACAGTTTACGTAAAGGATGAAAAAAAAAAATGAAAAATATATATCATTTAGAAAACAAAAATATTTGAAAATATACGATATTTTGTTTTTACAGGAAGTGAATGAGGCAGTGATGCGCGAATACCTGCAGCGCGTTTACTCGAGTATTTTGTCGCATCCTGACATTCATGCTCTGGGAGAAGGCATAGCACAACTGTTGGTGCAGCAAGCCCAATCAGTCGTGCTAATGCACCGGGCAGTGGAAAACGTCCAGCGGAAACTTGCACAGACCAAAGAAACCCTTCGCCTCAGCATGGAACGCGAGCACCCTGTACTATCGAGGATCGGACCATGGATGCGGGATCGGATGCGAGAAGCAGAGAGCAAGTTTATCGATGAGTGTCAATGGAGCGCCCACGAGGAAGCGCTCGCTCTCTGCAACCAGCAGAAACTCATGCAAACTGTTTATTTTCTCAATCGAGATTTGACATTCATGAGAGAGGTGATAGGTTTTTCCATGATGGAATGAAATACATATAAAATTAAATTGTCTGTCACTTACATATTTAAGTAAGAATTATTTTTCATCGTAGCGAGAACCAGTATTGCTGAAGGAATTGCGAAAAGTTAAGACGCCAACGAGAAGCTTCCAGTGGCCGTCCCAAATTTGGTTTCCACGAAACTGGATCGTGAAACGAAGCTTCCAAGGTCAGTCAGAAGTAATTCCGACAGTATTGAGCAACACTCCAACTACGATAACAACTCCGAGGGCCGATCCAAGCCAACCTGTCTTCCTAGTCGAGAGAGAAATTGTTCGTACGACAACCACAAGGTTCGTGCCAATCATTAATAGCTCTTGTCAAACATAGTATGTAATACAAATAATATGCTTGAAACGACAAAGAAAGCCGATTCTATAAAAATTATGAATTGACAAACAGATGGCCAATGTGGCGATGGATAAATTACATAGCGAGAACCTGGTGCTGGACCTGGAACGCGATGTTCTTGCTAGGAGTTGCACTACCTTGGTGCAGTCCAGTCTCTCTTCGAGCATTACTGCTTATCCAACCTTTCACGCCAGATTTGGAATTGAGCCAGTTGAACGGTACCTTATTTCCTAGGAAGTCGTCGCAAACGCCCACTCTTTGTTCGAGGCTGACAACACTTTGGAGGCATATAAGTAAAAGTCGAACCCATTTCGAGACGGAGCCTGACACTGGTGAGTTTTATTATCGTTGTCGTTTTAGAGTTTATAAATTCTGTTTTATTTATTTATTTATTTTTTTTTTATTGTTATTACGCTTAGGTTTCTAACACTCATCTACTAGTCTAAAAGTAATCTTTTATATGTATTTAAAAAAGTTGATCGTCATTATTTATCCATTCACAGGTTTTATCGGCAAAGGTATGACGCGGCATATAAATCGATTTTGGAACTATGGTGTGAAAGGTCTTCTTGGTACTCTTGCCATCCTTTTTGTTTTTCCCGTCGCCTGTGTTCTGTTTAGCTTTACGTCGCTTTTCGTCGCACTCACAGCTTTTATATGGTACGTTTACATTTATTAAAAGTCAAATTAATAATTAGCTTCATCGTTGAATTTAGAAACTTTTATCGATAAACGTATTTCTCATTACTTTAAATATTTCATAGTTTTGTTTCTTTATATTTGTGATGAAATCACAAAGTTTTTAAAATGACTGTTAAAATTTATTTTCATTTCAGGATGCCAATGATCACTCTTGCCCTGCACGCTTTTATGGCTCTCGTAATGGATTTGGACAGTCCGGAAAGTAGTAGAAATCAATATTTAGTCATCCTAGAGGCTTTAGCATGGAACATCGGGATTCAGGGATTCGTCCAGCCAATAGCAGCAGTATTTGTAGCCTTTGTCATTTGCCCGATCGTATCTCTTACGATATTAACTGGTATGAAATTATTTCCCTTTTAAAAATCTGTTTTAACATTTCTTTTCAAATTATTCGAAGAAGGTTACCAGGTTTGTCTTGCTTCAGTTGCTGTGATACGGTACTGGATAAGAGTGGTGTGGGATACGGCCATGTTCCATCTGGTGATCAAGAGTCGGGGACGAATTCCAGCGAGTGACAGTTTCGTTGTGAAGAGGATCGCTGGGCCAGGCTTAGCTTCGGATTATTACTACCAGGTTCGTTGTGACATTGAATTATAAACGAACAGGATATGAAAAACCAATCTGGAAAATATATTCATTTCGAAAATGTCACTAAAAATATAATTAGTGGAATTGTACGTTACCGATCAAAAGAATGTATGACCTTAAACTTCTGTTTTTCCGAAATAGATACGGCCGGAACAGGCGTTGGCAGCATTTGAAGCAAAACTGGAGCTCGACGAGCTGTTGGCGTTTCAACAAGAAATAGAACGACTTATCACGCAGCCGCAGCGCGATTTTACTCAGTTCGTCGAAGCTTGCTTTGGACCATTCGCTGCCAGTTTAGCTAAAACGAAGGATCCATACAAGTCCCTCGAGAAAGAAGCCAGAGATTTAGTCTCAGCGCTGCATGAAAAACTCGATCGGCGCAGGAAAGATCTTCAAACTGGACTGGGTGTCGCAGTGCGGAGCAAGATCAAGCTGACTACGTACGACCTTAAGGTATATTTCTTTTTCATAAGCATGAAGGTTACGCATGACAATTTACAGAGTAAACGAAAATTGATAAAAATAAATCATTACTCGACAGGTGGTGATCCAACAAGGTGCAATGATGCTCGAACGCCTTTATCCGAGTCACGTCTTTGCCAGACTGTCGACCGTTGAAGAAGACTTTTGGGAGAACAAGGGCCTCGCCATTGGAGACTGGGCCGGACTTGCCGGACTCATGTACGCCGACATGTTCAGCCTCGACTTCCTTCAGCCACTGGACGACGCGGACACAAAATTTAAGCTTGAACCGCATCCAGGTGTCGATCTCAGTCGGTACACGGACATGGTGCACAACACCGAACTAGGCGGCATCAACGGACCAGATCTGTTGGGAGCAGTTTACGCACCGAGAGGGAACATCCAAGTACACAGTCCGTACCTTGAAGTGGCCGCTTTCAATCCACGTACTAAGCTGCCGAGCAACAGTCGAAAATCTGACAAACGATGGTGATTATTTTATTGTCGTTATTTTCCAAATGTTATGTTCACGTTAATAATTTAACAAATTCTTTTAATTTCCTGTAAGCAAATTAAAAATTCACAAATTATTTGCAGCGATACCACGAGCCTTCTGACCTCGACTCGTTTTCGTCAGCGAACAATGACTGGTGGTAGTAGCGAAGGTCGTTGGCAGCCGTGGAAGCGAGAAGCACGACCTTATAGCGCGGAAAAACTGCTGATACCACTGCCGGTACCGCATCCGGCCCACATCGCGGTCACAATTCACAATCGCGACAGCGAAGATCCGATTCCGTTGGATTCGGAGCTTTGTCAGAACATCGTCAGGGCCATCGAAGAATCACCGAGCGAAATGGCCATCGAAAGTGTAAGCAGGTACCGCGCTGGTGGTGGAGATTCGAGTTTCGACTCTGTGGCTTCGCAATCGTCAATCTCTATGGACGGTCCAGAGAAGATCAACGACATTCAAGAGACTGAGAATGAAGCGAAAGAGGGAGAAACGTACCACTGGACTCTTTCAAATTGGGGCGGTGGCATGAACAGACGAAGGAACAACTCGGGTTCGGTGAAAGTCGACCTGGCCTCACCGGAGGACGTCACGCTCGACACCGACAGCACAAGAGTAATTTTTAGTACCTACGGTACCACAGTATAGGTGCCGTCGAGTAAAATGGATGACAAACATGAAATGTTTCGTTTGAAGTATTCGCAGTTGAGTCTTGAAGTGTGAATTTCGTTTTTACAAAACAACGGTTCTTTCAACTCGTTATCAAAACAAAGTAGTACTTCCATTATATATTTTTTAAGATTTTTTACGTCACTAATCTCAAGAATTTCTTAGTTGCACTTTGTATGGATTCACAAGCATCGAGAAGACTCCTCAAGCTTCGACTATGAATAACTGACGGATCGAGCCAGGCAAAAATGGAAGATCCTGATCGAGTCGACGATCTAAACAACGACTATGGGTTTCTTCGACACCTCACAAACGTAACCTCAAAATAGGCAAAACGACAGTCCAAACATTAAACGTGAAATGTTGACCGAAATTTACTCGTACGAAGGTGTAATGTAAATAGTTATCCGTCGCGCGATGATTATTGTCATTTAACGATCACCGCCAGTGAAATCAACGCTCTCTCTGCCTTCGGCAACGAAGGGACCGATTCTTTTTATATACATACTCTTAGAGCGACCGCATAAACACATCGCTTAGAATCTCGTATTAATTCTTCCGGTCGAGTGTACAGTTGCTTTTCCTTCAATTGACGATTCCATCCATATCGAACGAATGTTGCGTGTAAAAATCAAAAAGTTTTATTCAAGGCTGTCTTCGCCTTAGCTTTAGGTATATTCGGATCGAAATTTTTCTTAGCATGGTACGATGGAGTAGACATTCGTACATATTACGTAGGAATCGATTGTGCGTCGACGAAAATAGTCGGTTATTTTGTAAATAGACATGAAATTCGCTTACGATTCTTTTAAGTCACATTTTTTTCAAGCGTCGTTTTTTTTTCTTTGTCGCGATTTCAACATTGCTACAAGGAGAGCTCAGGAATGAGATTTCTACGTTTTGTCAGTTTAGTGTTGTATATATTTAGTTTACATTTTATACTTTTATCGGTTGGCTTTTCCTTTTTATATATACCAATTTTTATTTGGCAGTGATGTTTACTCTTTTACGCGTATAGGAGCAAACAAAAGGCTAAGTCTGCCAGTAGATATAAGGCGAATTATGTGCGTTGAGTTGTAAGATTGTATTGGATAATTTACGTTTTGTACGTATTAAACGTGAATATCATAAACAAACTATGTAGAGTTGTTTTTTGGATCCTTCATTGAAACAAAATGGAGAACATTTTTTGTATTTTACTCTTGTCATCATCATTTATGAAATCTTTCAACAATTTGTTATCATGGATCTCGTGTTTTATACAATTTAAGAATATTTGGGATAAAAATGATTTGGTGTTTTAAATACACTAATTTTGACATTTTTTGTTCGTTGTGGCGATATCATTTTTTAAAACTTGGAAAGATTCCAAGTCAAAGTACAGTAAAACTTTGACAAATCTTATTCTATTCATCCTGTCCTACATTCATCAGTACTTAATGCGTAAACAAATTAATATTACAAATAATACATGTATTATAAAAATCTATAATAAAGTAAATTCAAATTCAAGGTAATGTAAACATTTGAAATATGTAAAATAGAATTCAAACAATTTAAAATTAAATGTAAAATGAAATAAATAATAATAAATAATGAATAATAATATATATATTATCGCAGAAAAGCAATTCAATCCTTATAAACATTAGTACCAAACGATAAACTAAAAAGTACAGATTATAGATAACAACAATTAATTAATAAAATGAAATAATATTTCATTTACATATATCCAAAGTCATGAAATGATAAATCTTGTCTGTAACTCTATAAGAATGTTTTAACAATCACAGCATTACTGACTGAAAGACTTATCGATTCTTATAATATAAAGAAATTTTCAATCAAAAAATGGAGTAATTGATGAATAAATCTATAATAATATCAAAAATTAACTTTATTTTATTTTATTGTATATTATTTTATATTATTTTTTTTTGTTAATTTGTATTGGGTATATATTTTCATTTGTACTTTTAGAAAAATATTGAGTTCGTGTATTTTGTACGTTTACTTTCAACTTTACTAATTAAACATCGAGTCGATCTATATAGGAAAATTCATTATCATGAATTCCTTTTCCTTTCAAAAGCGTTTTGAAACGCTTCAAAAACGTTACGGTCATTTGGTGCCGGTTGAGATTTAAACATCCGATATAAGAGCAATAAAGAACATGATGAATTTTAATAATTTAAGAACATATCATCATTTTTATTTTACCAGGGCTGAGGGATTACATTCAATATACAAACATGTCTTAAATTAAAATATGTGTATATACTGTTTCCGCACTCTATTTGTAAAAACTGAAAACTGTACTTCACCAATTACGATGACTCGGCTGAAGCATCTGAAAACCTTTCTTGTACTGATATTCGGGTTCGCTGTGATTTTTGCATCTATGCAATATTTTATAAAGTATAGAACAAATTAATTTATTCGTAATATACATCAATAACAATTTATATAAAAATAGTATTTAATTATTCATCGCTTTTTCTCTACAATAATTTGATCTTGGTTATCTTGTTTTATTTGCATATGCACTAATGAGAATTGAATGTAATTTATTCTAATCCCTTTTATCGCGCGTGGAAGGTATGCGACAGAGATAAGCAGCAATAAAAAATGGGCGGGTCATCGTGCGGCATTATTATTAGTGCCCTGCCCATTTCTTCAGGTAGCAGGGGTCGTTTACCAATAGGATCGACAATTTTGGGCAGAACAATCGAAAAGAAAACAAAGATAAATCCCACGAAATTTTCGAAAATGCACGTCGAGGGAAAGGTACCTGAAACTTTGAGAAATCTCCACCTTCGCAATTTCAAAATGGCCGTAAGAAAATGGCTATAATGCACATTCCGAGAAAATTGAAAAATGTGGCCCCGAATTCGCGAATCGTCGTCGCCGCCATATTCCGAGTTCGAATTCAAGATTCGCGCCGCGCATCCGCGGTTGATCGGCGCGCGCCGATCAGTATTATACGCGTTTCGACGTCCCCCCCAAAAAAGAAAAAAAAGAAGAAGAGAGACGAAAAAGCGTCGTCGGAAACTGTGGCAGTTCGGTTTTCGTTTCGTCGCGCGAAACTTCGCGTCGCTTTGTTTCGCGAGGTAAAACAAAAAAAAGGGGCGAACGGCGTCGTGTCCCGACGCCGCGAAACATAAATTCCCAAAGACAAACGCGAGTGTCGCGATTTCGCGGAAAAATCCGATGAAAAATTTCGCCCTAAGGACAGAAGAAGCGCGATCTGCGACGATTCACCGGCGGAGTTCGCGAAGGTTAGGAACGCGACAAAAGGGCGAAGGCAGATAAAAATCGACGCGCGCTACTCGCCGCGCTCACTACTACAATATCGGACCGTGTCTCGCGCTTTTCATCTGTCGTCGTATAATATAATAATTCGCCGCTATATATACCGAAAATCACTCTTTCGATAATAATAAGCGAAATTACAACCATCAGGATATATCTCTCGTGAATTTCTCTCATTGTTCGCGAACGTTCGATTTTCATATATATGTAACTTGAACCATCGATTGTTTAATAAAGGAGTGCGACGATTTGTTAAAAATCTTTGATGCAGTGCGATTGAAGTGTTCCTAAAAACCGATCCGATATCAATAGTTTTCAACGTTCCTAAAACGCGCATTAATAAAACCGTTGACGAGAAATTCTCTCTAGTTTCAATTTTGTCGATGACTGTGAATACATAGACTGAAATTTTCGATCATTGCCATCACGGAATTTCGGGAAAAAAAAACTCTTTCGCGAGGTGAATCAGCTCCGAAACTGAACGATCGACTTGTAAAATAATCGAATTGCAACAAGTACCGGGAAAAACTTCTTGTTACGCGCTTTCGTTACCAACTTGACGAATCTTCCGCGGGCATAGACCAAAACGTCTGTAATAGTAATTTTCTGAAAACAACCACAAACAACAAAAAAAAAAAGAAAAGAAAGAAAACAACAATCGCGTAAAAATACTCGTATTGGTCGTTGCCAAGCCAAGTCGACTTTCCCATCTCTTGTGGAGTTTGTGGTTTCGTGTCGACGACTTTTAGGAAAACTTCCCTCGGCACTTTTCCGTCTCCTTTTTTCTTTTCCCTCCCTCTCGCCATCTCTCACTCCAAATAAACCCGGGTCGATCGCGGAGTGTTTACCTATATACACCTCGGGACCAAAACATCGATGACCTTGAAAGGCACCGTCGTTTTAACCACGTGACGGAAGCCCGCGGCCCGATTGGCCAACTCGCCGTCTCTCGCACGCACACGCATAGTCATAGGCGGAGGAGGGCCGCGCGCGCACCGCGACCAAATAGAGCAGGTTGCCCGTCTACAGTATCGCGGGTGGCGAGGCGACGACGTCTACGAGGAGGAGGATCCGGACGATGGGGAACGGCCCGAGGACGAGCCGGAAGAACAGAGCCTAGGGCAGAGGAGAATCGTCGATCCTAATATACATACATAGACGGGGAACCGTTACGGCGGCGGTGTCGTGGTGTACGCAGCGCTCTCTCGCTCTTTTCTCTCCCTGTATACCGTCTCCGCCTGTCGCGAGCGACGAGAGAGGCGTTCGTCGTCCGCGAAAGTTTTTCACGCAAAAGAGTCGCCCCCGCGGGATAGATATGAAGTCCGACTCGAAAGCATTGTTGACAGCTCAGACGGAGAAGGCGAACCATTACACGTAAGTAGCGGCCCGGTGCGCGCGCGGCCTCCGTACACTCCGTCGTCTCTCTCTTGCGCCGCGACGAAAAAGCGCGACGACGACGACGACGGCGACGGCGGCTGCCAAGAGCGCAGGAAAGAGAGCGCGAAGGAAGAAGGAGAGAAAGAAAGCGGAAGGCAAGGAGAAAGGCGAGAGGCGGAGGAGGAGGAGGAGGAGGAGACGGTGGTGGTGACGAGGACGAGGCGGAGGGAGCGAGGAGGGACGAGGAGGCGTCGAAGGAGGCGGAGACGCAGGGGGGCGAGCTCCGAAAAAGAGTCTCGATCGAGCGCTCGGGGCTGGGGGCCGGGAGGGGCGGTCGGCGGCTGCGGGCACACCAGGCAGCAGCAGCAGCAACAGCAGGGACAGGGAGAGGGGTCGACGCCAGCGTGTCAGGGGTGTACGTGTAGCGGCGGCGGCGGCGGTGGCGGCGGCGGTCGCGTTCGCCATCGCCGGCTGAGACAGTGCGCGAGAGCGAGACCGAGAGGCGGACACATGCGCGCGCGCTCCCGCTCGCTGATCGGCGGGGAGAGGGAGGCGAGTAACGGCGAAATAATGTGTGGCTCTGTGGATTCGCATTCCAGATACTTGAAGGAATTTCGCGTGGAACAATGCCCCCTGTTTATACAGCGCAAGTGCACCCAGCATCGGCCCTTCACATGCTTCAATTGGCACTTTATGAACCAGAGAAGACGTAGGCCGGTCAGGAAGCGGGACCGCACCTTCAACTACAGCGCCGACAATTACTGCACCAAGTACGACGAGACCACCGGCATCTGCCCCGACGGCGACGAGTGAGTTGTGATGCTTTTATCTCCCTCCCACCCTCTTTCTACTCTCTTTCTCCCTCTCCCTCTCTCTCAATGGAATTCTGCTGGCAGCGAGAGAGAGAGAGAGAGAAGAAAAGAGTTCTCTCCGTTAGCTCTTTTAAAATACTCGTCGTCAAAGGTAACAAAGTTTCTCAATCCTCGACGAGTTAAGGTTCGAAGCTTTGATTAAAGGTAAAGACAGCGATGAGATGGTAACAGCTGATCCGTAAAGTTTTGAATCGTTTAAGACGTGTGCTCTCCATTATTTGAAATGTTCACCAGTCATTTATGCAACAATGTTAGTACTCGTCGCATAATGACAGTTGATAAGCGGTACCATGCTAAAGTTCAAATCGTTTCGAGTTCAATGAAAATCATAAAATATATATATGCGTATGCCTGTAATATGTTTATTTACAATTCCAAAAATGATGAGAGATGTCATTTTCATTATTTTCTACATGCTTTACGTGCAAAAGAACAGAATCGAATAAAAAACAGTATTTTGAAGCATTTGTTATCATTTTCATTGGATTCCAAATGTTTCTCAAAGTTAAGAAAAACACAAATCGTGTCATGGAAAAAATATTTTCTTACAATTTTAAGATTTAAAATGGTATTAGTGATATTTGACGAAAGAGAGTATTGCTTCAAACAAAGATTCATGCAGAGATCATTGATTTAATATCTTTTATTTACATAACCACTTTTCAACTTAAAAATAATTGAAATTTAATAATTAAAAACTTAAAAACTAAAATAATTAAAAACAAGTCTTTGGAACTTCTTATTGCATTTTGTAAGTAAAAAGTTTTTTAATCGTTTAAATCTGATGTTTTGAAATGATGATTAAAGATAAAGTTGCGAGGAGATGATAACGGCTGATTTGTAACGTGTTTGATTGTTGAACCAGTTGCTATTAGTTATTAGGAACATTCGAAAGTCATTTGCTAAACAATGCTAGTACTTTATGCATAGTGTGACAATTGAAGATCGCTTATGAAAAGTTGAATACAACGTGTTAATAATACTTGAGTAATTCAATGAAGGAATTTTTAATGTAGATTACGAATGTTAGAGTTAAAAACAAACATTCCTTCTCTAAGGATGAATTCAAAGACCATTTAGTACATCTACATATAGAGATTCTCGTTAACGTAATTAATAATAAAAATTTGTTGAATAAAGTTGCACATGATTTTTTCTTCGAAAAAATAAATGGCTTCTTGTTGAGATCACTCTATTTTGCAAAATTTTACACATTCTAAAAAAAAATTTCTTTACATTCTTCCTTTTATCGTTAAAAATAAAAAAAAATCACAATACAAAATTACGCTACATTGTTTTAAGCATTATTACTGAAGCCAATGATAAAAATGTACCCAAAACAAATGACATCTTTATTTATAGTAATTTAGGGATTTATCAATTAATTTTGTTATTGTGTTGATTCTGTACCGAGTTCTATTCTGAAATATAAACTCGAGATTAGATAATTATAGGCAGCAGCTATATATTCTAATGCTTATCAACATTGCTTTTGTCTATCATTATTTTCGTGCCTTTAAAATATATTCTAAAAATAAATAAGAACCAGTACAGAGAATGTATTTGATTTTTGTTTTCATTTATTATTCAAAAACATAAAGAGAATTTTATTTTTATGCTACCGATAGTATCCGTATCTTTAAATGTATTTATAACTCTCGTCATTTATTGTAATGAAACTTTTTTCCATATTATGTAATGTAACAATATATGCACCAAAATAATCATTATGTTTATCCACAATCCAAGTAACAATGTTTGTTTTTTTACTTTTGCGCAACGTTCACAGATTAATTGGTGTAAGAATTCATGAGAAATGAAGACTATCTGAAATATATTATTTTCTCTTATCTGCAATTGAAATAATTTATTTTAGATAATACTTATTTAATTTAGAAGTGATTTCAACAATATTTTTTACTATATATAATTTTGATATAATAAAAGTATTTAGAATTTTGAATATTTCTTCGAAGCTCTATATTTGGAACAAAGGTCATTGAGGTTATGAGTTTATAGTTTTATTAATATTCTAATAATTTTTACTTGTTTGATTCTGGTTTAATCGAAAAAAATGTTTAATTTTAAAATGTATGATGTCGAAATGAACACTTTTCTTACGTTACGCAATTATTACTGCTGTCATAACATTACAGTATCGCGTTAAACTTAAAAATAAAATACTTCGCCTGACATAAGGAGGGCTAAGTAAAAGAAGAGAAGTAGTAAACGATCTTTCAGATCACACAACCGTTTCAAACCACCAGTGTCGTAAAACTATATCTGTTTCCTGCAACGTATGTATTTGTGAGGATTGTTTATCGCTTTCAAACATACAAGTAAATACAGAACTCGTGTTAGGAAAACTGTAACATACTTAAACGTCAGGTCGCACACGGCGTTTAGAATAATGGTCGATGACAAAAAAACATTGACAATTGTATACTTTTAAAAGCTTGATTTTTCACTACAACGAGGGAAAAAGTCGGTAAATTTAACAAAATATTAAGTTGCTGGTATTTATATTATCTCATTCATTTATTCAATCTGACGAAACGATTTTTTACTATAACACTTGCCATTTTGCAAAGTCATTTGTTTAACGTGACTTCCATGTCACTTATTTAGTTATAACAACATTTTAGTCGATGGCGCCAAATATGTCGTTGATTCAAACGATTTTGTAGGCTGTAAATACCAGCAATGTAATATTCAGTTAAATTTACCGAATTTCTTTATTAGTATACGTGACGTATCGGTACTAAACCTCCAAAACAGGAAAAACATTTCATCCAGCAGGGGTGGGCAGGTTTGTTATGCGCTGTATAACCGCGCATTAGTCCCCGTGAAAGAAGGCGGCAGCTGCGCCACGAGGGGTCTTCTTTGTCAACAATTAATAAGCCGCACATCTCAGAAGGGAATTTCCCAAATTTTCATAAGCAACTTCTTTGTTCCCTTTGTTTGTTATAGAGGATAAAAACACTGATAATATAATTATATATAATACATTATAATATAAACATAATACTGTAGCAAATTCGTTAAATTTGACTAATGTATTAGCAGTGTGTCTTATTTGATTGGTAAAAATCATGATTGATTGAATTGATCAAAATTTCTGCTGAATTTTTTGCTACAATAATAATAATAATAATAAAATACATATATTTTGTATGAAAAGTATAGATAGTTCCATGGACCGATGAAATCTTTTTAAAAATTATTCAATATTATTTTTATCTGGCCAATAATTCGATTAAATTCACAATATGTATGCATATATGTATAATGACTGAACTTTCTACATCAGTATATGGCGCTGGCAATTTCACGTATGCAACAAACGTCAGTTTACAATCTCGCGTCTATATAGCGACGATGCAAGCGATTCGCCGTTTCTCGAAAGCCCTCTTTCTCTCTATATATGCTATATGAATGTGTACGCGTGTGTGTGTGTGTGTGTGTGTGTGTCCGTTACAATCCATTTTCTTTCTTTTTTTTGTTTTTTTTTTTCATATTCCACGCACTTTCTTATCTCGAATTTCGCGTCAGCGACTTTAGTTTCTTGTTCCTTCTTTTGCTTTATATTCTTATCGATTATTAATCGTACACTATAAATTTCGTATCAGTATACCATGTGTAATTGCCTTGGACATATGTATGCATACATTATTGGCATCGCCGAAAACAGAAAAATTGGATTTTATCGAACGCACACGTAGACCGTTGTTATTGACTATATATATATATATATGTGTGTATAGGGGGGTGATCATCAGTCAACTCAGCTGGTATGTACAGTTTTTCTTTCTTTCTTTCTTTTTTCTTTCTATCTTTGTTCTTTTTTTTTCGTTGTTATTTATTTAACCTCATTTTGAAAGTTTGCGAGTCGCGTGGGGTCGCCACGTGTTGTAACCGCTGTCATGTGTTTTTACTTTACTTGAATATATATATATACAATAGATATACAATAGTGTATGTATAGTGTATATAGATGTATATACACGATATACACTATACATATATAGGTGTGGCGCGTACATTCATGTCCCTCTCTCCGATTGTATCTTTGTCTCCACGAAGGTATTTTACAAATCTGTGTCACGAGCATGTGTTAATCATACATAGGTATTTAACGCGTGTATGTATACATATGTGTATTCGATCATGCAGGATCAAAAAGATCGGGAGGCGTTTGCTTCTGTATATCATCACGTGTATTTTAGAGCTAAACTTTTTTTCTTTTCTATCTATCTTTTTTTTTTTTTTTTTTTTTTTTTTTATTTTATTTCGTTCTTTTGTTATTTCGTGACGATGCTATTTGATTCGCATAACGTGATTGCGAATTAATTATTGAAACGAAGGAATCATCATTGTGCGGAAATTTGATAAACGAAAATCTACATGATCGACGAGATCACAATGAAATTGACAAATGTAGCGAAGAAATATTTTTGTGGCGATTTTTTTGTTTGGTTTTTTTTTTTTTTTTTTTTTTTTTTTTTTTTTTTTTTTTTTTTTTTTTTTTAATTATTTTTTTTTTTTATAAAAAGCGACGTTTCGATCCAAAGTACGGATCCTCTTCTGAAAGCAAAATAAAAATAAATAAAATAATAATAATAATAATACATATATGTATGTATGTATGTGTATCAGTGTATATATTTATTTATTTATTTATTACTTATTTATTTATCTATTTAAAATCATAAGGGCTTTACAAAAGTTTCTACAAAAAAGACCGCATGGCAATATTTTACATAACAATGTGTCACGATACGAAGTTACGAATTTGGAATTATCACGATAATATATGAATAAAAGTTGATTAAAAAGAAGAAATGAAGATTTCGAAATATCAAACAAGAAGGAGCGGAGATCGAGAAGGCCTCTAAATTATATGCATTTCAACGTTTCGTAAGGGCCACCTGTCTTCAACTGGAAATTACATTCATTTTTTTAAATGAAATATAATATTTTTCATTCGTAAATTTCGGTTCCTTAAGTGGAAAGTCTTTTTTAGACGATAATATTGGCGTAACGGACCAAATTTAAATACATAAGAACAATGATGACGTTTCGACCTTAATGTAGGTCCTCTTCACTTTATTTTTTCTTAATTAATTCAAAAATTGCAGTAATAAATAGAAATCATGCAAGTTTTCGATGAAAACTTCGAGGTATGAATTAGTCGTATAAAATTTTAAATATTGAAAAAATGCAACTGCTTGTCGCTGTATTAGATCGTCAACTACATTCATTTTTGTGTGCTTTCTTTGCGCATCAGAAGTGTACGAAGAAAAATAATGATTTTGACAATTTTATATTTTGTTTATACAATTTTGGAACTTGGAAATATATAGAAGAAAGAAAAAGTAGTGCGCGAAGTAAACAAAACAAAAAAATCGAAATCATTAATTTTACTTTTCAGTAAATTTAGTGCCATTTAAAAAAAAATGTTTTATTCCGCTTCGCCTCCATCATTTGTTTGTTCAATAATTGATACTTTTATTAAACGTGTAACGTACAACAATTTTCTCAGATCGCCTCGTGGATTCGGGATTACGTCATCCGATCTATAAGCGATTATTTTCGAAGGCACCGCAGAGAGGGAGAGAGAGAGAACACAATAGGAAAATGTTGAAAATGCTATTGTGTATGTTCACGAAATTTACTAACATTGAAAAAAACTTTCGGCTCAAAACAGCTGATGGTGATGACGATGTAAATATTGTTTCGTTTAGGTGTTATAAATCGTGTTTGTTATCATTTGACGTGTTTCCACCCATTTACCGAAACAATATTGCTGCAGTTATTGTGAAAATCACCCTAACGGTAAAGCTCACCTCTATATTTACATTGATGTCATTGTCAGTGACCTTTGCTCTATTCGTTTGTTTTCTTTTGTTTTATTTGTATTTATTGTTTTTTGTTTTATTCATTCTTTCATTTGTCACCTGTACGTATAAATTGTTAAATTATGCGTCATGACGTTTTTTTTTTTTAAATTTGATGATGATGAATTCCATTTTTTGTTCTCAAATATAAATTATAAAAATTTACAATCGTCGAATCGATCATTTTTAATCTTCATCATCATCATTTCTATATAGCGTTAAAATAAATAAAAAAAAAATCACTATATTCGAGGTTAAAAGCAGAAAGTGAAAGCGCGCATATCGATAATGAAGAAACGCAAGTCGTGTGAACTCTATTTCGGTTACAAAATAATGAAAGGCGAGCTACGATAAAAAAAAAAAAGGAAAAAAAAATAGAAAAAAGAATACATACAGTTTTGAGAAGGAATATTTATCTCCGTCTCGGGCCTCTCTTGTGTATTGCATCTTTCGACGACTCTCGAAAGTCCTCGAAAATAGCCTTTGATGTGATACGGTCACTTTTCCGCCCCGGCCTTCTTCTCACCAATAACGGGGAGAAGGAAAAAAAAAAAAAAAGAAAAACCCATTCTATAGCTCCTCCTCCCGTTCTATATTTTCAATTCTACGAATTGCATATATGTATATAGATGTTTTCTGTTTTGCGTTTTTTTAATTTATTTATTCTTTTTTTTTTTGTGCGTGCTTTATTCTTTTTTGCGTTATTAAACGTTTTTTTGTATTGTCCTTTATACAAATTTATTTCGAAAAATTATATAGGGCGCGGTTTATCTTACCGTTATATAGGGGACGGAGTGGAGGATTATTTTCAAGGCAATGACACCCCCCCCCCCCCCCCCCCCCCCCCCCCCCCCCCCCCCCCCCCCCCCCCCCCCCCTTTTTCTCTTCTCTCCTTTCTTTTCTGTCCCGCCATTTTCTCACGCACGAAAGAGAGCGCATATCAGAAATGACATTTACATTTATATATACAATTCAGTCGGAATTAATTTTTTGGTAAAATTGGGCTTTATATTGTATTTGTGAAGAAAAAATGGTCGAAAAGTATCAGCAAGTAATCGGTTCCCGTTTAAATTCAAGATGATGGCAGACGCGAAATAACAAATATTCAATTTATCGATAATGGTGTGATTCTAGGTACGAGCCTTGTGGATCGCCGATTACGGCGATGTAATGAGATTTTCGACATTCAAAATGGCGGATCCGATATGGCGGGGGCGCAAAATATCGATATTCGTCGACGGGATGGTCCCCATTGTTTATAAAAACACTAATTATCGTTAATTATTTTATTTTTATTTAGTCTTTAATAATAGTAATAATAAAGTGACAGAGATAGAACGAGTATCCGAACAAATGGACGTCGTGGGCCTTTCTTAACGGAAAATGTTACGTAATATATAAAATTTAATCGTAATGTTGCTCCGATGGGCTCGCCCCGGTACTTATTCAATCGGAAACACATTTCTTTATCGAAAAACAGTTTGAATTGTAAAGCCTAGTGGCGGCGCATCAAACTATATAAGCGTTCCATGAAATTTAAAAAAAAAACTCGAAAGTTTCGATGGAATTTTAAAAAATTTAAGTTCGCCGCGTTAATTTGTTTATCCTCTGTTATTTAAATTAAAAAAAAATATTTTCTAACAATATATATAAAATTCTAAAATCATATTTAACAGACAGAACTTTCCAAGTTAAAATCAAAGAGAC
>JAPYZR010001066.1:0-33686 GCA_030522945.1 Trichopria nigra
ATAAGAAAGTGTTGTGTAGTGTATTTATAAGACGT
The DNA here is from genome assembly GCA_030522945.1 of Trichopria nigra. Classification (NCBI taxonomy): domain Eukaryota; kingdom Metazoa; phylum Arthropoda; class Insecta; order Hymenoptera; family Diapriidae; genus Trichopria; species Trichopria nigra. Next base: position 36 of record JAPYZR010001066.1, read on the forward strand.
ATGTACTGTTTAATTTACATTATTAATTTAATTTATTGTTATAAATTCATATATCTAATTTAAATACTCTTCCATGTAGAATTATCGTCTGTATAAAGAAAAAAATGCATCTACAATAAATTCTGAAGAGGGCCAACATCATGTCCGAAACGTATTAAGTATTTTAAGTGATAATTAGTTATTCAAGTCCAGAGACCGTACCACCAATACCAATTATTAAAAAATTACAAAAATAGCGGTCAAGAAACTTTTAAAATATACATCAGCATAATCATTTTAATATATGGTCATATATCGTTATAGCTCAATTATACATGACCATATCTGGAACATATATGAATTTTATCTGAATCAATTTTTCCCGGGTACTAAGAGACCCGAAAAAGGATTTCAAAACTCAAAGAAAAACTTAAAATTTTTGCATGTATAGTCGTAACGTGTATTCGATTTTTCATTTGATACTTAACGAAATTCTATATTACAGTTTTCCGCCTAAATAGACAAGTTCCACCGATAAAACCTATTTTCTATTATAGTTTCTTTTCTTGACTGCATGAAAATCAGTCATCGATTTGACCGAAATCGAACGATGTTCCGTTTCATTTAGTTTTATTTTTTTCCGAGTGAAATCACGCAGTAAATTCGTAATCAATATTCCTTGTATAATTCGGAAATAATACTGAACCGTGCAGTTTCCGAATCTTTGAATTTGAGTGAATCAGAATCCGTTTTTACGGTCGAGTCGGTTTGAGGACCACATATACAGAGGCATTCCACGTGTGATTTCGAAATACCCGAATAACATATTTGAAATCGACGACTAATCGTCGTCTTAAAATTTTTCAATTGTTCATTACACATGTTTTGGTCGTTGAAATGCCGTTAATTATATAATCATCAGCGGCTATCATGAAAAAGAAAATCATGGACAATTATGATGGATGAAGTCCTTCCCGAGGTCCTGAAAATTCGGAGGTTAGGAAAATATCCGTAAATTCGATTGGAATAACCCCCCCCCCCCCCCCCCCCCCCCCCCCCCCCCCCCCCCCCACTCCCCCCACCCTCCCCTCCCCTTCCTCCTCACCCTCCTGACTCTGTCCTTCATTACTCTGTACTTCAAGTTTTACTTGGATTCATTTCAAAGTCCATTTCTCATTTATGATTTTGTAAAATGTCTATTTAAGTATACGATTACTTTTTACTGTTTCGACTTTTCAATTTTCCTCGTAGTACTGGTTTTTTTTTTTTTGCAAACCTTTGTTTGTCTTTTGCAATTACTACGTCACTCGCATTCTTTTATTCTTGTCATTCTGCCGACTATTTTTCGCTCGCCTTGTACTATGCAATCTCGCGAACAAACTCACTTGTTTTTCTCCGTTCTTCCTATCCGTTCTTTTGTCCGTGTCACTTTCTTCTTTTTGCCTCTTTATTTTTTTACTATAGAATTATTTCTCTCTCTCTCTCTGTTTTACGCATACGTGCTTTCTCTTTTTCTCCTGCTTTCTTCCTCTTTCCCTCCATTCGTCTCGCTTTCTCTTGATCTTCGAAATCGCAGCTTTCATGGTCTGGCCCAATCTATGCAGCCGAGACAAAAGAAAGCAAAGGGAAACGCGGACAAACACTCGGTTTAACCCAGTGCGGGAACACTGCGCTACCAGAATAACTTTGTTCCGCATTGCATTATTAGAAGGTTATTTTCGGTGGCGTCTTTTGGCGGCGCATCGACGTCCAGAACTATTTTTTCTTTTATTATCTCGTCCTGCGAGGCGGGCACTCGCGAGAAAATATAAAGTCATCGTATATTCGCGGATTGAAAAAAGTTATGGCTGGAAAAGAAGACAACTTCAGTACATTGTCTGCGTTAAGGGCGGAAAATTGTCGTGAAATTGACAAGTGTTGATTAATTTTTACACCGAAAGTTCTTTATTAATTGATCTTCACAAAGTGACACTCTACACAGATATAGCAAAAATGCGCGTAACGTCTAAACAGGGCGGAAAAGTGCTACTTTACGCTCTAGGCCCGAAAGTCGTGTGTGATAAAAGTTTTATTTTATAAATTAATAGGAGGGATATGATCAATGTCGATGAAGAAAATTAATGGAACGAACGGAACGATCAAAATGAGCGGAAAGAGAAAATAGAAGAAAGGAACGAAAAGAACGCAAAGAAGATCGAAATGAACGATGCGAATGGAGCCAATGAAATAAACAAAAAGATTTACGTGTAAGAAAAAGAAACAAAATGAACAAGACTCGAGGAAGAAACGGCATTGATCGAAAACAAAATGAACGAACTGAAAAAATAAATGAAACGATTCGAATGAAAGAACAAATAGAATAAAAATTGAAAAAATAAAAGATCGTCAGCTTTTCATTTATTACTACCAAAATATTTTGTAATTTCTCTTAAATTTTGAAAAAATTGTTTTCATGACAGATATTATATACCATTCATAAATTTGATATAATTTTAACATAATGTACTTTCTGTGTCTGTACAATTAAAGTATCTAATTAATGCAAAATAATAATACAATACGAATTTTTTAGGTCAATGACATCGTTTTTATTAATAAATATATTTTTTCTTTTGTTACAGGTAAGACAATCGCTTAATCGGTCTATACCAACTATCGTTATTCGATTCTCATTTCAATTCCATGATCAAGGTGAGACATTGTGCAAATAGACCAGATATAGGATAAGTCTTTTCTAAATGTACATCAACCTATTACTATAGGTCTACTTTTGTAACTGTAAAAAAAAACTCAAAAACCACCGCTAAACATTTAACCTTTCTGAAACGTTACGTTATAATATTGGTTAATAAAAATGTAACGTTACGTAGAAACCGTACATTATTGTTTCTGAATCGTTCCACTGTGACGTGGAATAAATTATACATCTCGGGAACGTTTATATATAATAAGAAGTCATTGTAACGTTTCATAAAAACAGCATCCGAAACGTTACATTTCGAGCATGAAATTTCGATACTTCACAAGAAGGTTACAATGTAATCTCTTTCGAAATATTTCGCCTTCGATGTTGCGAGCACCTGATGTTGAGAGGAAAACAGTATGGTAATTTGTAACCACACGTAAACTTTTCAAGTGTAACATTTCCGTGACAGTACATTCAACGTTACCAGAATTAATAAATATATAATATTCGAAAGTATGAACAAGTCATTCTGAACAACTATTGAACGGAACGTTGCTAAAATAAGATAGAAAGTCCCAGAGAGGTTTCAGTACAGTTATTGTAACCACACGAAAATGTAATGTTGCAATGCAACGTTTCTGAAGTGTAGGCCATTTACCACGCCATATAGAACGTTACAGAAACGTTTACGGGACAAAAATTGAAAAGTTACACTGATGCAATGAAATGTTCAAGTAACGTTTCTGAAACATTTTAATGATATGCAATTTGAAATTAATGAAATTAACGATTTAAAGACTACTCTGTATACATATGGGAAGATCAAACTGCATTCATTCTATGGTTGTATGAACCGGTGAAATGATCGCGTCAATCATGTGAATGATTGTGTCAACAACGATATATATGATCGGCTTACCAAAACTTTTTTCCGCGTACATTTTTATAATTGCAATTTCCATATTTGAAAGGCAATCTTTGTGACGAATAATGCTTTAATTAATATTTTTCGATTGCAAATCCGATTTATCATATTGCAATTTTCCTCACTTTTATTGTTTTATATATTGTACAATTGATGTAATATTTTTCATTTAGAACAAAAAAGTTCAACTGAAAATTTGAAATGAATCTACCCGCGTCAGCAAAAAAATCACGTCGCCGGATACTTGTATGAAGTCACGAAAGTGCGCAGGATCGATAATGCATCGAAAATAAACGATTGATTATATATACTCTTGGCAAGAATGTTGAGTCGTATCAATCTATTTCTTTCGTCATATATATGCAGCAACGTGCATTTGTTAAACATTACACAAATCCTCCGCCTATGAGCGCACTTAATCGTTGCTAAAAAGCGATTTGCATACGACGGTGCTAATTTAGTATCGCAACTCCCGGCAAATTTCGAAAAAGCGCAATTCTGCAGCGATCCTGCAACGACTGTCGTCGCGGCCGGTAAGAAAAAATGGAGAGGATCTCGACGAGTCGCGTGAATTTCTTATATTATTATATACCAGTTAACCGCGTACATTCTAAACAGTTAATACTTTTACCCGAGGTAAATGCCACTTTTACGAGAGTCCTGCAACATCATATATAGCTATACGCTTCGGCTACACGATCCTAAAGTCGCGGATTAAAGTTAACCTCTTGGCTCTTGCGCCAGTGGTAAAAGGCACGATCGTAGGGACAATCCCTTTCGCCGACAAAGTATCCTCTATATACATATATATATATATATATCGCACTCCTCTAAACTTCTTAGAAAGACTGCGGGGGTGAGGGATTGGATGCACGTGCGCGAAGGGATACGCTCTTTGTTCGCGAATCTTTCTCGACTTTAAGGTCGCGCATGCAAAATAACGTGTCTATATGGAATCCTTACAATTTAGATAAGGATGCTGCGAAATTCGCAGACCATCTTTTAAACCTGCTGGTCGAGCGGTGCGAGGATCAAGACTTCGGCCGAGGAGCGTACGCACTTATGGTAGTTTATATTAATGAACGTGTTGTTATTTGCACATATATAATACCCTAACGACTGAATGAGAGGTCGACGATTGTATTTGTTAAAAATGGTGGTTAGAAGTTTATGTATAGTTGTGACGATTTTTCACTACCGTTATACGAGATACTTCAGTAATATTTATTGAGAAACTTCAATTGGTTGAATATTTTATTAAAACAGTTAATTAAAATTGGACGTGGTCTACTTTATACAAATAACTCGTAGCTACGGAATAATTAATAAAAACTGTGGAAATAAAATGAAGTATACCTACGTATAAATAGTTCAGTAAGAGAACTGAAAAAAGGAAACATTTGATTCCACATGCATTATATAATAATAATTTGTAAATGTACAAATGAACGCGGATATACATGGAAGTCGTAATGGGGGGTGAATAATGAATATTTTAAAAAACTATTAACTTGGTGATATTACGAACACCTTGCAGCAATGTGTGGTGTAAACTGGAAAAATTACTTCGTTGATACATCTATGACAATAGTTACGCTTACTACCTTAATGAAATAAGCACATACTGATGAAATTGCCCAAGTAGAATTTTGAGCGTGACACATCGGGTCCTGGCCGGGATCCCTATTAAAGTAAGGGTTCCGGCTGGGGCCCCAATTGTCACGCTCAAAATTCTACTAGGGTGTTAGATTATCTACATACTATTTTCGTTTGAGAAAAGTTTACATTTTTACATTTTAAAAAGTACTTTACATTTTTTATTATTGACATTTTTAATATTTACATGACCAGGCCGCATCGTGTATATATTAACAATTAACAATGTTCAATTAACATATTAACAATTTTAGCATTTTCTTAACAAATCTCCGGCACCAAAAACAATGTAGAAAATACGAGTTTTCCGTATACTATTAAGATAAATGTCGTTCGTTGTTCGTGTGAGAAATTCCATTTCTCGCACTTGTGATTAAATGTACCTATATTAAATAGTACTTTTAAAACATAAAATTTTTAATTTTTAAGATATATAACGTTTAAAAAAAAAATGTAGTAAATTCTACTGCTGATATTATGATTAAGTACTAAGCGCAAAATATAGCGAATGCAACTAGAAAATGTTAGTTTTCTAGTTATAAATGTATAACAACAAACCAATGTTAGTTATTATTAGTTTTTTTTTTTTTTTTTTTTTTTTTTTTTTTTTTTTTTTTTTTTTTTTTTTTTTTTTTTTTTTTTTTTTTTTTTTTTTTTTTTTTTTTTTAAAGTAAAGTAAATCTGTTACTATCTAGATCACAGTTAATATTACTACTTTTTGTAGTATAAGCGAATGTAGACGCTGCTATAGAAGAAATGTTTTGTAATTTCAAGTAAAGTTTCAATAGACTATAGTCAAGTTCTTCCAACTTATAGTTGAATGAAATGTATATAGCAACATAAATTACTAAAAATTTATTTCCCACGGGGCAGTTAAACTTTATTAGTTAAAATTATTTAATATTTTTTTCAGTGTATATATTTGATGCCAATAAATTAACGGGAAAAAAAAACGGAGACAAATGTTGATATTTCGTACCTCGAGTATTGACTTTGATTTGTATATTTTGCATATTTTGTATTATGCAAATGCATTAATAACAATAATAGTAATTATAGTACGTGGACGATATATATACAAATACAGCTTAGGTTAGGTATCTATGTGCTTGTATATGTCTATATAAGAATGCGTACATATACATTATTCGACTACAATTCTTTTAGAATTCTCGCACCTATAGTTGCCAATAGTGAATTTCAAATCTATATAGTGTTGTCACACGTTGAAGTTGGATATTTATATCCAGTTTTTGGTTATGTAGAAATATTAAAAATTGTTTTCATATCTATTAGTAGTAATTATATAGTTATTTTTATTAAATCTAGATAAATCTTATACTTGAACTATCATTGTTTCAATTGTTTAGAAATTATACTTGTTCATTTTTTGTTTTCTTTTCAATATCAAATCAACTCAAGATATACATTTCAATAAGTGTAATATAAATGCATTTAGGTATGAGAATGACCGCAATCTTGTAGAAATCGTTTGGTCCTTGAAGTACATACGATTTCAAAAGAACAGAGGTTAGGTTAGTTAACCCTAAGAAATACTTTTCATGAGAAACAAGACCGCGTGTACAAGTATCTTTAGGTTCGGACAAAACGATTTTGATCTTATGTTCCAGATTATACATACTTATATATCTTATATAAGTTAAAAAAAAACAGTGACCGATACGCTTTCAATTTTTAACTTTACAAAAAACATCCTTTTTCAAAATGTATAAGTCAGCTTTAAAATTTAGAAAATTTAAACTTCACTAAAAAGATCGTCGCACGAAAAATGCAGTGAATTCGACTATTCAAGTTATGTTATTATACTATATGGATCTTTAGTATTATTTTTTATCATCTGATAAAAACCCCTCCGCTGCCGTTGAACTCCATGGAGTTTTATACTTTTTAATCCTACGCAACTAATTTATAGCAAAACATTGATAAATTGTTTTAAATATATATTCGTTCAATAATTTTGAACAATGAAAATATTAATAAAGCGAAAGATATACTTTGAAAATTGTTATCGTAGTACAATTTGTTTCTGATAATAAAAATATTGCTTAAGACAATTGTATTCTTAAGGCAAGTAAATTTGCTTCATTTTCGACAAATTAACTCTTTACGGACGAGTATAGTTCAATTTTCTCGTCATGAAATCAAGAAAACAAGTCAGCAATAGAAGAATACAATTCATGCAAGCTCGTCTTTCTTAACGGTATTCACAGTAAACTGTAACTATAGACTCAAAGTCTATTAAATTTTCACGAGAGTCTATGGAACGTGCTAAATAAGTAACACCTTGATTGCAGGTGAAGTCATTGGTTTGTAACTAAAAGAATTATTAAAATAAAAGAACACGTTCATCGCAAGTCGGCCGACAGCTGGTGGTCATTGCATGGTTCAAAGTACATAATTAGCTCTTCGTGTACCAAAGGTTTTTCGAAATGTTTCGCATTACTAAATACAATGATATTCCACGACGCCATGGAATTCCTACGAGCAATTATTTGTTAAATATTTATCTCTCAAGGCACAATTCGAATTTAGGTACACAAGTAATTTTGCATCGATGTATATGCAATCGTACCACTTGCACAATGTGAAAAGCTTGAAAGTCTGCGCGAAATATCGTAATTGTACTTTAAACGGGTAATTCGCAAATCAACGACTGTGAGGCGAGAAAAATGTGAAAATCGTGCATGTTGCGTGTTGAATTTAAACGTTTTGTATTTTGAAAATGAAAAATTGTAAAATTTCACAAGTTTCATATTAAATCTTATATTTTGTTGAAGAAATCATTATTTTTACCGTTACGTTACTTTCGCGACGGATTTCACATTATTTTGGTTTTACCCTACTTTATAATATCAGATAGTTTCTGAATCGTTTTTTTTTTAATTTCAAATTTACAATTTTTTTAACGTATTATTCGAAATATCTACAATTACGTGTACTTGTCTAAAATTTCTTTTTCTTCTGATATTGTTGCATTTTTTTGTAAGAAATTCCTTTTCTCGAAGTTTTTTACAACAATTGTACTGTAAAATAAATAAAATTTTCGTTTATAGTTTTGCGTTTTGATTATATATACAGAAAAATTAATAGGAATTGAGGAAAAATAAATAATATACTTGCAAATTTCAATTTTTCATTTATAGAAAAGTTCAGGAAACAAAGGATTTTTTAACATTGCGGGCGTTTTTCGACTTCGCGCCCTAGGCAAATAATCGAGCTTCGCTCGTGTAATATCCTTCACACTCGTGAATATCGTTTAATGTATAATAAATTTAATATTATTATCGATAATTACGCCTTTGATACATAGTATACTATTTATATCTTTTAAGATCATTGTAAAATATATAAAAATCCCTAGTAAAAATCTGTCCAGTTCTTTTGTTACATTGCAGAGTTATACTAATTGAACTAGCAAAACTGGACTCATTTTCTACTAGGGATTGTGTGTTTTATTAATGATCGAACTTTTTAATTAGTGTTTAATTTAAAATGGTTTAAAATTAAAGGGTTTTATCGACATTTTTCTTGAGAAATGAAGTCTTTACGATTTGTCTTAACTTCCGTAAAAACAATAAAAGATATAATAAAAAAAAATAAAAAAGAATCAATGAGATATTCTTAAAATTAATATATGTATATATATATAGTTTTTTCGGGGTACTTACTATGACTTATCGAGTACAAAATGTGAGAAACATTCAACTATTAAATACTGGAAAAAGAACAAAGTAGAGAAAAAAGAAGAAACTTATAGAAAACTGTTTTATTAAAAAAAAAACAACAACAATTCAATAAACATTAGATTTAAAACATCGAAATTACCCGACATTTATTTTTAAAATGTGTATATTTAAATTCTTCTATTTTTATTGTATTTACATTAATTCTTGTGAAAATGTATACAAACAAAATTAGACTTATGTTTAAATTTGTTTTGTGTAGTTAGTTGCATTTCAATCACTGATCACTGCAATTTATAATAGTGTAAAGAGTTCCGTTAGTCATTTTTTAAGAATGAATCATACATACAGCAACTCATAAAGTAAGTTTTTCTTATATGTTTTATTTGAATTTTTTATTTTTTAAATTTGCATAAATCAATCTTATCTACAGTATACAAATATTTCATTTTGTTATTATACTATTTTGCAGATTTTATTGAGTAAATTTTTGAAGAGGTCCACAAATCAAAGCCGAAACGTCAAAAGCTAATGTTTTTTACAAAAAACCTGTTAGAGAAGATCATAAATAACAATAATTGTCCAGAAAACAAATAATAATAATTGTTTATAATATTCAATTATATAGTAGAATATTTTTTTTATCACAGGAGGAATTCGATCTATGTCCATCTGCTGCAATCGACAATCTGGAAATGAGCGCGGTATAAGTGAACAATTATTATCCGTGTTAAATATATCTCGGAAGTTGATATTTCCTGAATTATTTCTTTTTTTTTTTTCTTTTGTGATATTTTATGTCGATGTGCGTACAGAGTACGATATACGGGTGTGGTCAAGCATAGGAAATAGCAGAGGTGAGCCTGCGTTCAACTCGGCTCGTTTATGTGGATCTGATCGCCGGTACTTAGAAATGATTCATACAAGTATGCCCAGTCTATATATATATATATAGGCTGTTACACACGTGCTGGATGCCGGACTGTATATATGTATATATATTACGGTCTCGCGGGCAAAGGTTACTTGAGCTACGAATCCCAGATATTTTTTAATAAGCCTCATAATTTTCGTATCTTTCGAAACTAGTTTTGTACACGCATCATGTCGGTATACGACGTATATACATTATCGATAAACGCGGCTATCAAGTTCTCGTAAAGAAAGTATATCGCCGTGGTTGTAGAATTTAATGATTTTATTTTTCATCTAATTAAGGCCTTTTATTAAGTATTAAAAATAATGTATGATTCAATTAATTATTTCTTTTTTTTTAATAATCTAGATTTTAATAATATCAACAGAATTACTGTCATTGACCAACAAAACACTTTATTAGAGATTAGTCTCTTTTATTTTCTATAAATAATCATTCACGAGAAATTGTGATGATTCTGTTTTTCTTTCTACGTATATGTATTATCTGCTACATATTATTTTAACCAAGATTTTGCATTATTTGTTCTTGCTGCCACTTTCCAAAAGATTCTTTCTTATGTTAATTTCCAAATTTTATTAATTTCTTAATATTTAACATTTTTCGAATTATTTGTCTATTTTATGTTTTGTTCGAAATTTTAATTGTATCTTTCTTTCTATCGATGTTCGATTGAAACGTATTTGCTTTCAGTGGACAATAGTATGGCGAACGAAACGAAATCCGAATGTCGGTCTGTGAAATTGAAAACCACATAATTTTTTTTCTCGATTCTTTATTTATCCGAAGAAATCATAAACTTCATGCGCACCCAACATTTACATATTTCAAAAATATATATACTTATTACATGCCGACACATACAATTTGTCTGTTTTTCTCAAGTGGATTCTTTTTTGCGTTCCATTGGCCGCATGGAATCTACTATTGTCTATATTTCCTTGCATACCAACTTCCGCATAGGAATTTCAGTATTTGTTGATCTTCATGTGCATTTCAGATGCTGAAATAACCAATTTGTTGACTTTTCCTATACCGTATATCAATCGTAGTAAAGGAAAATTTTTCCAAATTTTATAGATTGTCAGAGATTTTCTCAATAGCCGATACGTCCATTAAGTTTGCACATATTAAATCAGCCATATCCGTACATTTCAATATTCATTCTTTAAAAAGTGAAACGTTCCATAAATATTTTCCTTTTCGATTTATTTCTTATTTCTTACAAATTAATAAAAGGACAAACTTCATTTGTAGAAAAACCTACCGGAGGTACTTAATCCGGACGGTAATTAAACGTCTAATTTACGTCAGGGAATCCACAATGATATTTTAGAACGTCAATTGGAACGTCCAGTTGTCATTGACGAGGGATATCCATCGGACATCCATTATGTACATATTATAATGGATGTTCAATGGACGAACATTCGATGTAAAAATAAATTGATTTTCTATAATGCACAAAAACTGGACATGCATTGGTCGTTTAATACACGTCTGAGTCAGGATATCCATTACACGCATGGATAGACGTACGAGGCCGCCCGTAGGATATCCATTGTGTACGCACAATGGACGTATAATGGGACGTAGAACATACGTGCAAAGGATTTAAAATGGATTTAAAATGGTAAAAATAAGTAGATGTTCTAATGAACAAAAACTGGACGTACATTGATCGTCCAATGTACGTGTGAGTCGGGATATCCATTATAGGTACATATTTGGATAACCAATGTAAATCCAATTTTCGTACATGATGGACGAATTTGCGAAAATTGAACGAATCATGGACATTCAATGGACGTACATTGTTAATTGGAATAATTTTCACAATTCTTCATTTTTTATCTATTAACCCCTTAAAAAGTATTGTTTCTTTTTTGAAAGCCTTCAAATGATATTTAACAACAACATCGTATAACGTATATATATGAGTGTGAGTGGTCGACCAAACGTTCAAATACTTTTAACAATTACGATAACAGTAAATATAATTAAAATGTCTTACATTTTACAGATAATCAACTTTATTTTTTATTATAGAAGTAAACAATTATCGATAAATTCATTTCAATAATTTCTAACTAGAATAAACCTATGAGATCAATTTTTGCGAAACCTGAAAGAGCCAAATGATCGATTTTTCAATACTATTCAGTCAACAGTTTAGACTATTCAGTCGATGTTCAGACTATTTTGTCATTTTTAATCAAGATTTGACGACGAGTTTCCAATAAAAAGAATTCAATTATGATTACACATTGTAAAGTATATATAGTCTCAATTTACTCTTTTCTCATTTTGGAATGAGATTTAATAGATTTAGTAAACCACATTAATTTATTTTTATTTTTATAAATTGATTTATTTATTAATGATAATTCACGATTGAATCTTTGCATCTTCCAATATTTGTTATGATTTTACTTTTTTTATTGTTCTTTATAACTTCTTCGGAAAAATGTATTACTCCTTTATTCGCCCACTTTTTTATTCCGCAATACCAATCGTAAATTTGCTGAAGTTTTAAAAGCATTTATTGATCATCTCGATCGAATGATGCATCGTACGACACTTTCTTGTACACAGGCTATTTGCAACGCTCAATAATTGTTCTTATCATATCGTCCTGGACATTTCTTTGAGATAATCGAAAAACGCAGTAACTGAACAACGATTGTGCCCTTGATAACGATACGCCATTGAAATTATACATCAGTATATTGGATGAGCATCTCTATACTTTTAAAAATGTAAATTCTACGATTTTCCACTTCCAATAATGGATCGGCAATGACTATGAGAACAAATAACCATTATAATGATCAATTCTTTCTGAAAGTCGTTTGGATGAATGACGTTTTTCATGTTCACTTTTCCCGCAACACTTAATGAGTTCGATAATCAGCATTCACCCTGTCGTAATAATAAATGCACCTTCTGAAATCCTCACTTACGAAATTTTATTCTAATCGTAATCTATGTACATTGGAATTGGAATGAGCTAATTTGCAACAACCACGAAGCTATATATACTGGGACAATGTATACTTATTCGTTTCGTGAGAACAAATTATTTTCGATATGTATATTATATATACGTATACACACATAACCTTTTGAAAAAAGAGCAAACCTTAAATCATCTTGCGTTTCGTTATTCTAAGTAGGGTTGACTAACGCAAGAAATCACATATAATTATGAATAATTTTAAAAGATTAATTACTTAATCAAATTAATTGGATTTCGCGTGTAAAATTCAGTAATTTGCTGTAACCTCCGTATAATTATACGCTACGTTGATTATAACGCACACTAAAAATTGGCGACGAGGAAAAGGCTTGGTTTAATATTCACTTACTGGAATTCCATACCGCGGGTATACCTGGAGTATAGTGGTGGCAAACCTGCACCCGGAAGCTTATTGGACGAGTCCGTCATTCTCGCGGTGCTGCTCCCATACTGATATATCTGCAGTACTTATAGTATATATATATATATACTATATACGCGTGCGTTTCGCATATACGTCGTTATCCCGAGATTGCAAACAGGTTTCAAGTACGTTTTGCTCTAGTATATGACGTGGAATTAATCAGCGTATTGCATGTCAAAACATATATTCGGACTCGCCGAGCATGATTTGGCGCATGAAAAAGAGATGGGTATAGTTTTACATGGGTTTTGCTTCCAATTTGTAAACTGTAATAATGCAAGTTGAGTTTTGTGAATCTTGCAAATTTCAACATTGATAAATAGTACTGTATACATCGTATGTTTTTAAATTTATTATTGTAGTGAACCCTGGATCTGGTGAATTTTTATTTTTATGTTTTGTAAAATGCATAGGGACATCTTTATCCTTGAAAGAGTTAATTTTTACCATAAAAAAAGGTTGGGTGATTTTTTACTAAAAGAAATTAAGGGTGATAAGTGAGGAAAAGGTAATGGGAATTCCAAAACAATGATTGTATAATTTTAAGTTTAATCGTATCTAAACGAATACTGTAAATATATAGTAAACATAGCTTTAAAAAGATTAGTCCTGAATGAATTCTTATACAGGGTGGGCTATTTTAATCGATCCATCAAAATATCCAAAAAAAGTAAGCGCAATATATAAAGCAAACTGTTAAAACAAAAGTTGCTCAGGATAATGGGGTCCATCTTTCCGCTTCATTGGTTTTGACCATATTGTCAATCTTCAAGGTTATTTAGAGGTCAAAGTGTTTGTTTTTTAATTGGAACCCCAATTTCTGACTCCGATGTCGGAAAGAATACGAAATTTTACGTCCGGTACGGATTTAGTTTTTAATTTGTAAGAATGCGACCTTCAGAAGGTCATATAAAGGTCAAATGTTAAAAAATCGCCCAGAATCAGTTTTCTTCGAACCGTTCAGGATTTATGGGCGAATAAATGTAAGGTTTGGAGGCCAATGACCTTGAGAATCTTGACCTTAAAGTTAATTTTCAAGGTTATCTGAAGGTCAGAGTGATTTTTTTTTAACGAAAACCCGCGACATCGCAGGTGTCTGGTCGCTGCAAGCAACAATAGGTCTATACACGAATTCTGATTGGACAATTTCAATTACTCGCTGCTTAAAGCTCAGCCATCGGATAAAAATGCTGCGAAGCGATTTTGTTGGAAAACAGTCGATTTAGCAAAAAAAAGTCGAGGCGAAACAAAAGGACGGAAAAGTAAAAATCGGGAAATTCACTCAAACCATCAGAACGATTTCAGTGGCCGTAAATCAAGCGCGGAAAGAAGTGCAGCTTTGCAGCGAATTTGCGGTATACTTTGAAGCGCATTCGCCGAAAGGAAAACCGCGAAAGCGCTACGAAGCAGGGATGATAGCGTAAAAGGCCGCAAACCGTAGCTGGTGGAGTGTGGAGTGAAGAGTCCCGTGCAAAGTAGCCGGGAGGCGAGTAAAAATGGGCGATGAAAAACGAAGGAGTAGACTCTAGACTCCGCGTGAGAAAGGAAGAGAGGAAGGAGCATCACAATAAAACGCTGATTCGATGTACCAAGGAGAAATAACGGCTTTATTAACGAAAAGCATTGTCTCGGCCGTTTAACGAATAGTTTTCTAAAAATGTTGAAAAAACATTCTTTTTTCTAAATGGTCTTAATGAAAAGGTGACACTTTTACGAATACTTTTAATTTGTTGTACATTGTTGCAGGAGATTCGTAATCAGCGACTCCAAAAGCCTAAGATGGACGTTTCTATTTGATTCGTAACGAAGGTGGGAGTCGTATATTGGATCCGCCATTTTGTATTTATTTATTATCTTTCTCTATTTAATCAGCAGACTCGTAACTATGTAGCATTACAAAACCGGTAAATGTACATGGCCGTATGACTTTTAACTGTTTTTGTATACAAGTTCGCCATGTTAGATCCGCCATTTTGAAATTCGAAAAGTTCACATCTGATTTGTAAACAACGATACAAAATCCTTCCGATATGGTATGGATTACGTATATCCCAAAGATACGCATTGTTTTTCTCAAATCCGAGTCCACCATATTAGGTTTGCCATTTCTGGAAGTTCTGGATATATCGAACGGAGAGGTTCTGAGTGTCGCTGATAACGAAACCGAGGTCAGATTTGCGAAATTTAAAATGGCGACCGCAATATGGTGTAACCAAAAAATGCATTTTAGAAAATTCAGTATATTTTCCTCGTATTCCATATATGTAACGTAAACAAAAAATCGCAAAAAAAAAACATTTTTTATTCAGAATTTCACGTACAATTTCAATTTTCGTTTTTATGACCTCCATATTCAAGCCGCCATTTTGAATTGCGCAAAAATGATGTAGGATTCGTAATCAGAACCCTTAAAAATACGAGCACATATCATAAAACTAAGTTAATCGTTTCAAAATGATTCAGGGCAAATTATTTTACGATCTGTGAAGAATGAAGTATGACATATACTTGTGCAAAAATAAAATGGCTGAATACAGCATTCAGAAATGCTGGAAAGTGAAAAAGAAATAATTGTATGGTCACTTTCTCTGATATTTCACTAAATGATAATAAAAGATTAATTATTGGTTTAGTAAAATGTTTGATGTCTGAATTCATGTTTGATGTCAACCTTGTGAAATGTGTTGTAAATATACAACTTTTGGAATTTAACATAAACGTAATGTATATGTGTTCTTGACGATATTTCTTAAAATGTATATTTAATCGAATCAAGAATTCTTTTTTAGTTTTTATTCTTAAGAATAAGTTTTTATTTTTTTACAATTTTTTAAAGATTAAAAAATATTGTTTGCATATTTAAAGATTTTGAAATTGTAATAGATTGTCAACGGGGTTCGCTGTTTATTTCCTACAGGAACAGATTACATTGAAAGAGTTTTTCAAATTTCATAAGTTGCTTCAAATCTATTTTTTTAAAATACCGTTGATAATGGTTCATCTTGAATCTTTATATAGATTATCTTGATGAAATTATATTTTTAGGCTATCCGAAGATTAATGTTGGAAATTCTTTCCTGTGTATTGAGGAAGTTAATATATTCATTAATAAAGTTTCAATATGTTTCTTAATCAATGCAGTTCCAATTATCTTCAATAAAAATGTCAGTATTAAAGGTGAAAAAAAGTAATTTTGATTGACAATATTAAATGTTTTCCCTCACTCCTTATTTTCGTACAAAGAATACTAACTACCTCAGAAGATAAATATAATCATCGAATTCAAATTATATAATCTATTCATAGAAAATCACAATTTATATTCTTAGTATTCGAAACTGCAGGCAAAAACACCCGATACGAAAATTTGTTCCGATTATTGTTAGTTTATTTATAGAGGTTGATTTTTAATTGGCCCTTTCAATCTATTTAAATGCATCGCGTCGAGGGGCCATCCTCTGATTTCGCCATTGGCCCCTCAGGCAAGTGCATTTGCACAGTCGTCAAGGGCCAATTGAAAATAATTTGCTTTAATTAAACTGTATCAACTGTATCAGATCAGAATCCTGCCAAGCTTGCCAGGATTCTGATCAGATTCCTAGATGTAACGCTAAAATTTCTGCTAGGGATCATATCAAATTTTTCTCTGGGACTTTTTTGTTTTAAATTATACAAAGAATCACCTAATGTAATATTATAACAATTGTTGGACACCTCGAACATCAATTTGTAAATAATGCATTTTAATATATAAAATTATCAGTCGAATCTTACATACAGTTATAAAGGAATTTATCCGTTGTATTGTTACAAAAAAAAAAAAAAAAAAAAACGTACACGTTCAAAAAAATAAGATATAAAAATTTAACTAAAAATTTATCTAAAATTGAAGTTAATGACATTTTTTTTTCAATTGAATGATGTTCTTTAATCATCCGTAGCCAAAGGGTACATGCAGCGAACAACAATTTACGTAATTGAACACGTGAATTAAATTTCGAATTACAAATGTCGCAATTTATTAATGTAAACATAATGCATTTATGTAATTATAGAGAGTTATAATAAGAAAACAGCAATAGAAAGTTATTAAATAACAATAAGAAAGTACGAACGTCGTTACATCTAATCGGAAAACTCTGTACTGCGGCGATCAGCGTTTAATTCGGGACGTTAATTAAATTCTTCAAGATTTATATATATACAATGTTTTGAGGTACAATATATAACAACGTAAAAATGGTGTAAATGATTAATACGTGATTTAGTTGATAATGCACGTTTTAAAATAAATATAAAAAGTGAACGTGCAATGATAAATAAATTTCAATTCCAACGCGTTTGTATATATATGTCTGATGCATATAACAGTAGATACGTTTGAAAGCTGCTATTGAGTAATTAATTAAATTGCATATAGTAATACATTATTTCATTGGGCAATGATGATGTGTATCGAAAATATTGAATTAAAGAATATATATAGAAAATGTAGACCGGGAAAAGACGTATGTGTATATATACTTAAAAGAGCACATATAGCATCGCGGACGCGCATCTGAATGATTTGCGATTTATGGTAATGCTCAACATGAGTACAGGATTTAATTGTGATTAATGAGGCGATGGGGCATAGAAAGATTAATCGATCCGTCAATGGATGTAAAAGAAGCAGAAAGGAGGAGGATGAAATAAAATATAATTGATAAATGATATATACACGTATAATATTAAACACTATATACATTTACAAGCTATTAGATGCAATTATGAGTTACTCAGCGTTATGTAAAATAATAATTTAAATAAATATCGATAGAAAGATACACTCATATAGACTTGAGAGTTTCTATTATAATGAGTATACACGTTCAATTTTTTTCAAGTCTCTATATCCAAGACAATATTTATAATAATGCATTATTCATTCCGTTTTATTGTTAAACGTGAATGTATGCATGAATGTAAAACGAAAATAAACGGTCGTGGCAAAAAACGCGAGTACAGCAAAGCTGCTAATTCAACCGTGAGATTATCGAGACTGGACCTTTATTGATTGAACATTTTATTTAAGAACGCCCCTACATATTTCAAGACTTTTTTTTTTTAGGAAAGGAGAGCTCGCGATGGAACTATTTTCTCCCAATAAAGAAAAGCCAGAATTATATTCTTATTTTAGCAGCTTTAAAGGCACATTTTGGCAGGAGACTTGGCGATTATTCGTGTATTCTTAATATCTTTGGAAAACTATTATTATAGCATACCATTGTAATATATTTATAAGAATTGCGTAATCATTTTCGTCTTCATCTCTTATTTGACTTCAACTTCGAATCCAATTTTAGCGATTTAAATTGGATATTATATCCGTTTTAATACAGTCTATTCCATGTAATTCGTTTTAGCCAGCTCAACACCTATCTGTTTACTACAATTATTATTAGTATTATTATATATTTAAAAAATATCCCTCGACGATGTTCAATTTGTATAAATGACATTATTAAATGTAAAATCAAAAATAATACCTTACGCAGTCTTTAAATTATAAAAATAAATAATATTACGTTTCTGTCCCCTTGCGGACCCTCTTCAGAAAAATTTGATAAATAACGTAATATTATTTATTTTTATAGTTTAAACTTTATTTTTATTTTAGTTTAAACCTTTACTGCGTAAGGTATTATTTTTGAGTTTACATTTAAAATTTTAAAAGCAGTTGTAAAGTTTTAAACAATTTTTTATTAATGACAGTATTAACATTCATTTATAATATGTAAATATAGATTTTGAGTAATTTTAAGGAAGCTCATCCGTGAAACGAAGTCCTACAGATTTTTTCCAAAATAAAATATGTTGTACTTAAAGTATTTACCTTTGCCTATGCGAAATTTGAAAATTGGTTATCGACCTAATTTCCCCGAAAAACAAATTTTTAATTCATTACTTTTAACATGTGGCTTATGGATGAGCTCCTTACGCCTACCACATAATCGTTTTTCTAATTTTTCTGGCATTAAGTTTCAGATTTATTGCAAGTAAATTCACGTCGAAAAATGTAGAAATACAAATTCAAGTGAAGTGCCCTCCTAACGCGCCCATGAATTTCGGCCCTTCACGGATGAGCCACCTTAATATTTCCTTCGTATCTATCAGTTTTCTGTAGCTGTTAAATAAGAATTTTAGTTTTGCGTTGGGTTACATTGTTCACTACTGGTAAACACAAATAATATTAGAATAAGGGTTAACCCTTATCTATCAAGGCGCGAGTCAGGGCCCAGCTTGCGCCCGGATATTTAGAAACAGATTTCTACTAGGGTATCTTGCTTTTAAATCTGTTTTTCTTGTTGTAATTTTGACAGTCAATGTTTTCATTGCATATTTTTTCTGTTTCTGCTTGAAAGCTACACCTAACACCAAAATATTTATGTACCAAATTTAAGAATATATCCTACTGATTGTTAGAATATCTTCTTATAGAATAAGTATTAGTGATACAGGTTAACGAATATTTCATTTAAATACAAATTTTAAAAATATCTATATCATTTTATACTTCGAATAAATATTTTTATTGAATTAACACAACGTTTGTTTTTCGTAATCTATAAATTCAATCGAAAATTAAACAAATTTCTTCGAGTAACTAAAGATTAAATACAAAGTTTGAAGTGCATAAGTTGATAAATGGTGAAATAAAAAATTTATTAAAGAATTAATATTTTTTAACAAAATAATTGTTAAAATAGTTCTATTTATTGACGTTCTTTTTTAGAGATAAAAATTGTTATATTTGTATATTGAAACAACAAATATACCCTCCTTAATAATATTACTATACGTAAAAATACAAGCATCATAATAAATAAAAACTCAGTTTCTGGCTAATTATTATTTTTACTGTATAAGCAGTGGATAATGTCAAAATCTGATGTTGCGAATTTAAATAAATAAATGCAAAAAAAAGCGTAAAGTAAAAAAAAAAAAAAATCAGAGATTCTTGACAATTGAACACGAAGATAAGGTAGCTTCTGAATTAAGCTGAGACTTTTTTTTAAGAAGAAAATATCAGAAAATTCAGATCTTTACATGCAATTACTGTCTGTCAAAGTCAATATGGATTGTAGATTTTAAAATAGTACATGTAAAAAAATCATGTGCATAAAAATTTGAAATTATTAAAATCTCAACGGTTTTCGATATAAGCTAGTCCCGATCTTTATATAATATTCCTCTATAGTATAAATAAATCAGGACTTTTCAATCTCTTTAAGAGACTGCTCAAAGTTAACAATTTATTGATGAGATTAATGACGAGTATAATAATGTGGAAATTTGTCATATGAATTTTGGAACGCAGCGAAAAAGCCCTTCCTTAATTGCATTATTGGTTTATTCACTGTTATAAATTCTTCATTTGTCTGTAAAGGTTACAACCTTTGAACGACCAAAAATCATTTTGAAAAATATAAGCGAATCGTGAATAGGCTGTCCAAGGTACTCGGGTAGATATTGTAACTATAGAATCCATCTAGAGCCTTTTTTAGACGAAATCAAAGTTAAAAAGATCTGCAGTAAAAGTATTGGTTTTTATAATTATTTTATACCTCAGCAAATTACCAAAATCCCCGTATGCTGATGCTTTTATTTTATTTAACGATCTAGACAAATTATTATAGAGGTTAGATTTTTTAGTTTGAGTAGAAGACCTAAACTCGGATCCTTTCTGAGCAATTCGAATATAGATCACAGCATAAACAAACAAAAATAAATAGGAAATATATTAATTTCGAGCATTACTTCCTTATTTTAGGTAAAGTTAACAATTGTCATTATTTATTCCTGATTTATTTATCATTAAATTCATTCGCTGCATAAATAGGTATCATTTGATCAAAAGCTCGTCGAAGACTCACTAATTCGGCAAATCCTATGTCGTTATGTTGCCCTAGTCAAGTTAATCTCGTATCATTGATCCCCCCCCCCCCCCCTTCAAAACTCCCCAGATGATAGATTAGGATGGCTGCTTTGTTTCATATGAGTTTATGGCTCAAATTATTATCATTGGTCGGACAGTAAACAAATATTTCAAAGTTCCACTGAAGTAAATAGGTCATAAATGGACAGAATGAATCCATTTTTCCTTGTTGTTACAGAACTGCGAAATAATTGAAAGAATTGCTGGGAATCCTATCACGAAAGATAAAACGACGAAATATATTATATATTATTATTATTACATATTATTAAATACATTATAGATTTCAATTTAATTTGTCATGTTGCAACGCGATGGTTATACTCGTTTGAAAAAATGTCAGAAAAGATTCTATGGCGATTTTTCATACAAAAAAATAAAATTATTTGATTAATAGAAAAACAAAAATTATATAAGAAATCTAAAGTAGAGATAAAGCGGAATGATAAAGATGAAGAGAGAATAAAGACAAAACAAGCGAGACCGTGTGCGGTTGAGAATGTCTGAAAGGGAGAAAGACAGACAGGCAAATAGATAAAGATTCAATTAGAGAAAATGCAGCAGGGGCTACAAAGCCGAGCTAAAAATGGTTTAAAATTACTTTAACTGCCTTAGATTTAACTTGATTTATCGCTGTTATTATCAAAGCGAAAAAAAAGAGGAAAAGGAATAGTAGATTGAAGAAGGTACGGAACCGAGCAAGAATAAAATAAAACAAAATAAAAGAGGAAGGTATTCAGAGATATTACAAACGATTTTTTTTTCACTTGTAATGTATTTTATTCAATGTTTTTACTCGATAACAAATAGGCAATAAATTATAAGAAGGAATAAGAAGAAAAGTATAGAAAAAATAAATTATAAAGATTGACACAATAATTCCATTTAAGAAAATGTATAAAGGAATACAAAATGCTGAAGACTAAAAACATTTTTCACTAAGAACAAAAAGCGACTAGAAGTCATACCGACAATGTACACAATATACGTATGCTGGGTATAATAAATACATAGTAAGTGAAAAAAGTCGGAATTAGTCGGACGCGGAGCCGTTTATCTAACTTTTCTTATACCTTGGTTTCTTTTTCCCATGCCAAGATGATTAATATTGATTAATATTTATTTATTCATTAACGTATCTTTTTTTTTGCATTTGTAATGTTATTGTAAATTGATTTAAAGAAGGGTTATTTTATATTACAATTTAAACAATTTTTTGTTTGTTTTGGAATAGCATGCGGAAGAGCAAAATAATTTCTTGTTAATAATGAAACATTTTTTTATTGAATGAAACCTTACGTTTTAGTCAAATGTTAATTTATGTCGACAAATTTTTCAATAAATTTTGTACAATTTATTTTTATAAAAATACTTAAGTTCTAAAGTAACATTATGATAATATTGAATTAAACTTTTTCCGAATGACGTGAAGGAAGTGTATTATAAATATTTGTAAAATGAGCAGAAGTAATTAAACGTGCGTTCAAATTATTTTTCATTATCATTAATAATGTCATCGATTATACAAATAAATAATAATAGATATTCTGTTTGTATGTAGCAGGTAAGCATAATTTGGCGAAGGCGCAACATCAACATGTGATTTTTATACATATAGATAACCCAATTTCAGGTCAGATTATTTTAAACACAAATTAATGTTTTTAAGTGTTTTTTAATTTTTAATTTACTTTTTAAGTGTTCACTGTAAAAACTTGTGATATTCATTAACGAGAGTATAAAAACGGCAATACTCTCCAAACATCTCGGAGTGGGTATTCAGCCACTCAAAAGAGTGATTTCTTAATCCTTTAAATGCCACATTTCACTCTAGCTGGAGTGAAAATTCTCCGAATGACTGAAAATAATTTTGGCGTCATATTATTATGTAAAAAGCAAAAAATAGTCTCCCCTATAGATCGAGTGAAAAATTCAGCTCCTGAAAAAGTAGCTCAATTTTCACTCTAAGACATTTATAGATCAAGTAAACACAGAGAGTTCCTCTGATTACTAGAAAAAGATCTTAACCTATTTCTTATCTGAATTTTTGTTCCTGCGTGAAATAAAATCGACATTTACATAGGATATTTTCAATGACAATTTTTCAAAATTGTCAATTTTATAAATTTGTCAGTGAATCAGTGAATTGAATGGTTTGTTACGTTGAAAATTTCCTCAACGAAAAACTCGGAATATAATATTAAGAAATAAAAAATTGAACTCATCGAAAAATAATGCGCAAGTTTAATCGATATATAAAAACAAAAATTTCCAGCTTCTAGATTTCATGCATGTCATTTTTTTCTTATGAGTTACAGCGGAAAAACAAAAAATGTATATCCTTTATCTGATTTCTTTAAAATAAATTGTTTGCATATAGTAATGGCGAGAACTCAACTCTACATTACAGTTTTTAACTCATTTTGAGAGAAATACTGTAAGGAATTGGAAATTCCATGGTATATAATTTTGGAATGTGTATTCCAACAGAGATATTGTACTTTAATTGAAATAAATTAGGTTTTTGTGATTTTTCGACGAAAATGTTTAATGTTCTAAATGACGTGAGTCGGACAGAAATTGATTCTTTTTGCTCTATCTAGGCTCATTGCACTTGGAAAACATTCAAGAAAAGATATCTCATCGGTGGATTTTTAGACTGATTCAATATAGACTGACTGAATATATATATACCAAATAATTTATGATACATTATACGCTGTATGTTTTTTCATTTCATTTATGTAATAAAAACATTTTGTAATTTGTTTTTATGCTTTTGATTTATGTTTATTATGGGCTTGGGTGTTATACAATTTTTAAAAAAAGTCTTATATGTTGATTTTCTTTTAATTAAATTATTAAATTCTAAAGAAGACCACCAGCGAAGTTGGAACATAAATCATTTTCTTTGAAAAACAAAAAAGAAATAAATAAAAGTACTCAACATGAATCCCGGTCAATATAATTTACTATATCATTAATATCTTTCTATACTCAATCACGTTCCGGTTTGTAATCATCATTTTCTCCTTTTAATTGCCTTTAATTCGATCAAACATTAACAGTTTCCATACTAATTTTTTAAACTATAAAATCACTAAAAATAATGTATATTATTCATATATAATGAAAATCCGGGTATGTTGATTTTAAGACTTTCGAAAAACTTGCAGTCATCGTCACCTTTGTATCGCCCTAATAGAATTTAAGCAAACGGGCCTGAAAAAAAAATGTGACATTCATGTGTACGTTTCAAATGTCCGAAGATAAAAGCCTATAAAGATGTCGCCGTCGAAGGAATATCTGACGCGTTTTTAATTAAGGTACTTGTTGTTGGTATTGTCGTCCAGGCGTTTAATTAAAGAGCTGCATGCCGCTCGTTAAAGTCTCCGATTTCTTATTGCTCGCAGAGTGCAGCGCGCCGCGCTGGATTTAGAAGAGCAACTAGCAATCACTATATACCACATTACAATGTAGGAGATAATTGAGGAATTTATATAATTAATTCTTTGTGCGAGGGGGTACTACGTCGTAGCAATAGCTAATTGAATAAAAAGTTATTGCCGTTTCATGCATTAATCGGATTTTTAAGAGACAAGCTGTTACTTGACGGAGAATTGGAAGATGTCGAGTAACATCGATAGAAATATGATAATTATTTGTTTTGTTATTTTTAATAACGATTTTTATTTACGTATTGCTAATACTTTGTGTGTCTTTTATTCTCATATTGCAATTAAGTGTTTATCCTGTTTAGTTCAATACATTCTGAATTCCGATGATTGAAATTTCACTCTTTCGAAGAGTGATTCAATTTTCGCTTCTCAATTTCCAGAAATTTATATTGAGTATAATCAGAATATTTTTTTTTGGGCTTATGTAACAGTGCGATATATATTATAGGAAATATAAAAATTGTACTCTGTTGTATATATATATATATATATTTTTTTTTTTAATACAAATGACGTCAGAACTGTTATTACGGTGGCATTTTTAATTAATTTATTTTTTTTACCTAAATCCCGATAAATGGTATTTATAATACTTTCTTCTTGATTTTGAATAATTTTCCATCTTGAAAAACAAGTTTGTTCTTGATGTGTGTTCCCCAAATTTCTTGCAGTGAAAATTAAGCAAGTTTTCCAAAAATATGAATGGAATTCCTTTAAAAGAATGGCTTCGGTTAAACGCAAAGAGATTGACGGGGTAACAAAAAATATTTTTGTTTCAGGGTCTAGCTTTAATAAATTTTATGGAGTATAATATCGTATAACCTTGTCAGTCGTTGGAAACATTCAATTGTCATTCTATATTTCAAAATATCTCACTCCTTTGAAATCGTTCTTTCCGTCTTGCTGTAGTTCCAATTGCTCCGAATCACCCTAAAAAGAGTGATTTAAATTAAACGACTGAGAATTTCCAATGTAGAGTCACTCTTAAAGAGTGAATTTTTTCACTCTTCAGACTAAGATTTCACTTCATGAAATGTAGAGAGTGTAAATATATATATATATATATTTTTTTTTAATCATTTTAACTTTGTATTAAAATCATCCAATATCATTAAATGAAAAATATTCCTGACTAAATGTTTTTCTGTCACATAATTTTCCACTTTTCATTTTTAATTTTCAAAATTACGACCCTCAGATTCGTAATCACAAACCTTCCGCACAGTTTTATCAAAATCGGGATAAAAGAACTCTAATAATACCAACAAGTTATAAATAATTGTCATGTCAAAATAAAATTACTATAAAACAAAATTTAAATACTATATACAA
This sequence comes from Trichopria nigra, assembly GCA_030522945.1. NCBI lineage: Eukaryota > Metazoa > Arthropoda > Insecta > Hymenoptera > Diapriidae > Trichopria > Trichopria nigra. The sequence goes on from JAPYZR010001066.1 coordinate 26,134, forward strand.
ACATTTTTTTCTCATTATATTAACATATATGTATAATAGGGTCCAATATCTTTATTTCGATTTTGATAAAATATATTAAAAACTGTCCAAAAATTGACTTTTTGTAGGTAACAATTTAATTTTTTATTTTTTTTTAATTTTATTGTCCGATTAAATTTAGCGAAAAAGTACAGGAAATACCTCCTATATTCGAAAATAAATATTGGAGAATCATGGAAATACAAATATATTTCTTAAGGGGGTTCTAAAAGTAGAACAGTTACCTACCTAACCTCAAAACAGGAAAAGTATAAATAAATAAGGATTTAAACATTTTTTCAAACTTCGGGCTTTGGAAGGTTGATTCTACATAACATATACAATCTTCAAAAAAATATCGCGGAAATTGGTTCAAAATTAAACGAGAATTATCCGAGATAAATTATTTTTGTTGCTGGTAAGAGAACATAATTTATTTCGGATAATTCTTGTTTAATTTTGAACCAATTTCATCGATATTTTTTTAAGGATTGTATATGTTATGTAGAATCACCCTTCCAAAGTCCAAATTTTGAAAAACTGTTTCAATCACTTTTTATTCATACTTTTATGGTTGAAAATTTCGGTCGATAACTGATCTACTTTAGAACCACCTTAAAGGGGGTCCAAAGGTGAAGCAGCAATTCACGATTTGTTTTTTCGAAACTCCTTCTTTATCGGCATAAATGATAGATACAACTGAACGTGAACCTATGTTATTCCATTCATTTGTTTCAGCCCACGGAACCCACGGAACAGAACCACAAAATCCGAAATACGGGTCGAACTTATTTCCAAAAGTTTGGATTTTTTACTGCTCGAATCCAATCCAAATAAAATCCGGTATATGCTTTGCATCCCCGTAGAATCACAGTTACAAAGGGTTTTTTCCCTACGCCTGCATAAAACTGCGGTATTGCGATGAAAAGCGACATCGCATTGGCTGTAGCAGCGCCATTCGTTCGAATTGGAAGGCAGCGGAAAATTAGTTTAAACAATTACATTTTGCACTGCTATTAAAAAATACGTATACAAAACAAAATTGACTTATGATTGAAAAACAAGTGAAATGAAAAATGAATAATATGAATGAATAACTGATTTACTGCTATACTATACTTAGCCATCATTCGCAATACCGACGCGACGAATACGGAAGTGGCACATAAATCGGCCATTTTGACACTTGATTGAAATATGAAAAGCCATTGATGGACGTTTCTCGTTCGTCCTGAACGATCCTTTAATACGATTACACGTATATATATACGTTTTCGTTCCGTTAAGCTATTGTTACCGATACCGTCATCATCACTGTTACTCCATATCTGCTGATACCCTGCTAACATTGCACGATATAAAGTACCTCGTGTAGCGAGCCAAGACTGGCGAGTGACAAATTTCCAAAGAATCTGGACACTTCCGGACAGACGGTCGCACCTGTCCGGGAGTTTCTCGTATTTGCACGTACCTATATACAGGATGGAAGCGACATAAATGTACCGCAAACGGGTGTTACTTCTCGGCGGGCCGTTAATCTCGCGAGAGCTTCCGAGTTGGCTGCAGAGGTACCTAGGGTTTTACGAAAATTAAAGTGCACTACGCAGCCTCCGACATTTTTCACCGTCTTCCCATGATACCGTTTAAGCATGGGGACGTGAGGAGAAATCAGTATTCCGACAATCCACCTTATCCATCTTCCTTCATCCTGCATTCAAATTTATTTTTTTTTTTTTTCTTTCTTATAATGAAGGTGATGGGAAGTTGCGGGCAAGCGAGGCCTTGCTTCAGTGTTTTAAGCAGCCAGAGAATGGATGAAAGTTCAGAGATGGAAATGTAGATGCCTTCTACGTGTCTGTATATATAGTCTTATTTTTTGTACGCGAACGAGGGCTAATAAATCATTCCAGAATCTGCTGGTTTAGTAAAGTTTCTAGGATACTGGCCATTGATGGAACTAAAGTATGATAATAGTTACGTATTTGTGGCGAATCGTTGTTTGAACAATTCGAGCTTCATCAAAGCATGTCTTCATCATTCACGTTTAAAGCTGATGACTTGGGACTAGCTACGGCCTATTATGGATTCCGTCGATGTCTTCATCATTTCTATACGTATCATAATTTTGAAGGATACTCAAACGAGAAATTTCACTATCTAATGGATAAAGCTCCAGTCTTGTGTAACGTCTGATTTTGAACAATATTATAATAAAGACAATAGGATAAAAAAGCTCAACTGTAGCATTTTGTCGATGTTTATATTGGGATTAAGTATACCGGACAGTCGTCTCAATAAATATGAAGATATTTAAAAATAGTTGTCTAGTCGTTGGTTCGCTAGAGTTATTTTCTAATTCCAGAATATAGTAGACGATTATGATCATGATTTATTGATCTGAGTCGTAGCTTCTAACTCTTTAATTTGAATGTTGATTTGATGTACTGTGCGAAGAATTCAGTATAAATTCAACAAAATATTAGGTTACTCGTATCCAAATGCCAAATCGTTTAAATCAACGACATATTTAGTATAATCAACTAAATTGTAATTATTATAATTGAGTGTGGATAAACTGTATGAGAGTCATAATAACGAAATATTTATTTGGTTTCAACCTTAACTAAATATTTAGTTGAATTTACTGAGTTTTTGTCTCAGTGTGGAAATAAATTGTTCAGGAATTAAAAGTATTCTAAACGTGTTGAAGGAGAACAAATATAACTTACATATAGAATGATTAGGAACGAAATAATTTTTAACATTTTTTAATATTATACCATATTTGCTGCAATTAGAACCGGTATTGATTACACCTATATAGAGAGGAAAGTTTAATTATCAGTTTATATCATATATCATATATCACTTTCAAAATTCAAAAAGTACGGAAGTAAAAAATGTTCCAGCCGTCAAAATAGTAAACCCGGGAAAAAATGGATTCAAATATAATTATATCTAGATCATATATGTTCCAGATATGGTCATATATAATTTAGATATAACGATATATGACCATATATATACATATATTCTTATGTCAGAGAAAAATCCGTATATAATTATCTATCGTTATACCTGGCACATATATGATCCAGATATAATCATATATGATCAGATATAATTATATCACATCTACTTTTTCCCGGGGCATTATCATAAAGGAGTGTAAAGTAAGCTTTAATGTGCCAGTATGATAATATACACTCTCTACATTTCATGAAGTGAAATTTCACGCTTAAAGAGTGAAAATTGAGCTTCTCTTCATAAGAGTGAATGTTCATTCTTTAAGAGTGATATTTCACACTTTTTGTAGTGAAATTTCACTCTACATTGGAGCGAGTCGGCGAATTTACACTCCAAACAGCGTGAAATATCACTCTTAAAGAGTAATTTTTATCGAAAACTTTAACAAACCTAAATAAAAAGTTATATATGTGTTTATTAGAAATTCGACAAAATCATTATATGAACATTAAATTATTTAAATGTAGATTCTGTATTGCACTTACAATTTTGTCATAATAAAATCGTAATAATACCCAAGAAGAACTCGATAGTTTAATATACGTATATTATACGAGAAGTAGGTATAAAAGTGGTATAAGTATATACGGCATATACATTTACGATATATACGTATATAATACGGTAGTATAAAATACGTCCATATTGTTAACGCTTTAAATATACCTATATACATATAATACGTTTATTAAATGTATAAATACAGTTTGGGACATACATAATTATATTTTACGTATGTAAAACGTATATAGATCGTGGAATTTACAAGTGTAGTAAACGTATTTGTAAAGCGTTTATAATTTACGAGAATAAAAACGGTTAAAAACGTATTCACATAACGTTTATTAACCGAATATAGTGAACGTTGGAAAATTGTTAAATCACCACATTTAAGGAACACGTATCTTAAATCTGTTTCTAAAACGAGTTTACACTCCCTATAATATAAACACGTTTTATGAGAATATATTATATACTTACGAATATCGAAGTGGTAACATATATATACGTTTTTCATTTATAATAAGTATATTATAAACGTTTGTCTTACTTTTAAAAATGGTATATCAAGACGTTTTGTAGGCGGTCATCGAAACCCAAATTGTACGCAACTAAAAAACGTTGTATATCTCAGGTTTAGAACATACGTTTAGACCCGAATTAAACGTTTATTATACGATCGAGTTCTTCTTGGATATACATATTGAATAACGCATTCTATAATGCTTTTATAAGTTAAATTTATTTATTTATTATATCAACTGCAAAAGTTTTGAAACGTTTCCGGTCTTTCCTCTTTATTGCATTTTCCGATACTTTGAAAAGATACGGAGAAAACATGCTTGTTGCAAAATCTTTTATGATGCAGCATATTTCAAAAATACACGCCGGATATAATTTTGAGTTACGGCGAGAACGAACAGACAGAAGGCAATGACCAGAGCAATTTCTGGCGTACTACCGACTAAACTGAATTTTTTATAAAGATACGCCAAAAGGGTGTACTTGATACTAATGGTAGTTTATTTCGGGAGATTCGCTGATTCTCCGAAAAAAGATAGAAGTGTAATAAACTCAAAGTATTATTTTTCATATTTGTTCGTTATCTTCGTTATTTTTTTTTACGAGTTTTACTCTGTAATTATGTTTTGAGGCAAAAGACGAAAAGTTTATTTTCTCTGCGTGGATAAATATGTACGTATTTAAATATGTAAATAATTTCTCGACCGTTTAATAATGATATACAGAAATCGCGTTAAAATCGGTCACTATACAAAGTATTTAAATATAAATTGTCATTCCCTAGTAGAAATCTATCCATTTTTTTCTTACACTATCCATTTCTCCTATGCCTTTAACATGGTAAATATCTGAACTGTCTAAGAATTGGCTAACCAATTTTTGTGGCCCTCTTCAGAATAAATGTAATTGACTATATTTTTGTTCTAACATTACATGGTACAAAACAATATTATTTTCATTTGCCAAAGGAATTATGTAATGTTCCTTTTTAATTCATCACACCATCCAACCCACCCTTTATAAGTCCAGTCAGTGACAATAAATCCATTTTCCTTACTGATAATAATCATACCTAAAAATCTGAATTTCCTATTTTCTTCAATGTCTTGTGTAAAAGAAATCCGATTGTCAAAACCTTTGATTTTATTAAGGCTATTAAAAAAGTATTAAGAATATTGTCTTCTTCACCAATAGGGTAGGTCAATAAGATATCTATATATCATACCTATGTAGTTTATTTCTAATATAGTTTAATCTAAATATTTCTGTTCATTACATTTTCAAATACTTTGAAAAGATACCTTGATATATTAAAAAATGTAATGTACAGAAATAAATCTAAATAATGACACCAGTTTCTGTTCATTTCTTTCTGGATTCTATGCTACAAGTAATGGAGCTTAGAGAAAATGGCCATAAACTGGTTTTATTTTCTACTCAGGCTGCTATGCAAGATTTTATCTCAAAAAAAAAAGCTTGCATGACTGACAGTACGACATTATCTTTCAGATTAATTTTCATTTGTACAATATCTTTACAAAGTACCACGAGTTATAAAAAAAAAATGTATCAACAAATTATTCGTATCTGCCAAGTTGATTGAAGGACGATGCGCAAAACTATTTTGTCGAATAAATTAGAACAGAGAATGTAGGCATTTGTCCTTAGTGAAAAGACATTTTTCCTTTTCATATATTATACTTGCAAATTTAAATTACAAATTTTTTTTTTATTTTGTTGTCATCGTATTATTTGTAGGCAATGTCCGAAAAAGTTACATTATTACAAAAAGTCGAATAGATTTTAATTTTACAAAGTATAAATGTAATTTGTAATCAACAATGGATTCGGTAGGTTTTTATATTTGATTTTAAATAATAACAGAAAATCGTTCGACAACATTTTTTTGTTATTTTAAAATTTTTTGCTTCATAAAGTCTTTATTATCATTTTGCAAGTTAGAATAAAGTAAAATTTAACATTTATTCCGAGCAAACGTTAACTGTTTAAACATTTTTTTTATTAATTTATAATTCATCGTTTTATTTATTTAGTGCTTTTAAATATATGAAATAAATAAATGGTGAATATATATATATATATATATATATATATATATATATATAATTTCATAGACTAATCATTAATAATAAAAAGGCAAGAATTAACATAATAATCTGAAAATATATAAATAATTTAGTACCCACATTTATTGTCAAAAAAATATCAAATGTTTTTAACAGTAAAAATACAAATTTTACGATATACATGTCCGTATTTTTAATCGATCCTTTCATCTTGATGAAACGATAAATTGTATATGCTTTAGGACTGAAACAAAACAATTACAAAAGAAAGCTAGTAAAATAAAGGAGGAATATATTAAGAATCGTAATTTAAATTTTATGATTGCCCGACATTTATGGCGACACAACTTTTCATTTGCAATTTTTAATGCGAACGCTGTTATTCCATCGACACTTATCAGATTAGATTCGACAGTTTCGCATATATTTTATCGGAAACCGGACAAAGCGTAATTATGTAAGCGGTATATATATGCATTCATTCAAGAAAAGTATGATTTACGTAATATATTCACTGACTTGTCAATGCGTATATATATAAATGCTGCACTATTCAGTATAGTTCTATTTCTAAACGATGCAATGAGAATGAGTAGATCGTTTGTTCGAAAAGAATGTAATTTTAATTTGTTATTCCCATACAAAATCCATTATTTTTCAAACCCTACTGAAAATTTCCATATGGGATCCCGTGCAACAAAAATGTTGAAGATCAAAGCATGTTTTATAGTTTCCATTTCCAAATCCCATGTGCGACTTCTATTACAATAAAACATGTTTTTTTCTTGTTTGACATTTTTACCGCACCACTCATTTTTTTTTTTTTTTTTTTTTTTAGAAACTATTTCTTTCTTGTTTACAATTGTCTAAAAAATATCCCAGAATTTTTTTCATTCTAAAAAACAAAATTTCCGTGTATGGGATTTCACGTCAAATAACCACATGGGATCTCATATGGGAATTAATTAAATTTTGTTGTATAAAACATAAAGACCGATCAAATATATATGCTTGTTTCTGGAAATAGGTAAAAATTGATTGTAAATATTTCACTGAATTCAATTTGAACATGTATATGAAATTTTATACACTGTCATCATTAAGATTTATGTGCATCCTATAGTAAGTTAAATTTTATGCAATTCTCATTATATGTAATGGAAATGTGTATGAATTTCAAAAAGTACATTCATGAATTTTCAGTGAAGAGATTGAAAATAAATTATAATTCATATATTCGACGAAATATAATGTACACGATACACATCACCATTTTGTAATATACACTTACGGTATACTTATGTACCTGTCGATATGTGTATTAGCCCGGATGCGTTACCTATATAGAGAGTAAAGGAGAAAGAGAAAGAATTGTAAATGAGAAAGGAGAAAGATAAT
>JAPYZR010001067.1:0-24231 GCA_030522945.1 Trichopria nigra
CGGGCGCAAACGCGAGCAGAAAAGCTTTTTGCCAATCGCAGCTATGCATTTCATTAATGCACTACCGTGGGGTGTTTGATCGCCTGGGAAGCTCTAATTTTATTTCATTCTCTCGCTCGTCGTTTACGAGGGCGCATTCGACCACTTATCCACTTTACATTTCAAATAGTTAAAAATGGACAAACGTTTTTGTCGTAAACCACGCGCGAAGCGGACGGCCGTTTTACAGCAAAAAGTCATTCCGACCAAGCCGCTTTAACTCCTTTTAATCGCATCGTAAAATTAAAATTTTCAATCGTGCTAAAGGTATAAATGCTTTCGCCGAAATGCATTGCAATTAAGCAATATCTTCGATTTCAATGGAGGTGAAAATACGTTTAAACACGGAAAGATGGTGGTAATGTTATTCCCTGACACTTTTAGCCTTTGCAATTTAGCAGTTGCTCGGGGAATATTTTGACGAATACCCCGCTGGACCATGATGGAGAGATTTGTACGCATTTGCATTTAAAATGTCGGCGTTGTACTCGGCATTCGTCAAACGACGTACATTGAAATTTCCACGACTTCTACATGGAAGAGACCTGGGTCGAAGTTTCAGGTGGTGCAGACCCAAGTGAAATGTATTTTTAAACTGACGTCTATTTGAAGAAAAAACATCATGCTGCATATTTTTTTAACACATTGGCTAGTTGCGCTTTCGTTGTTAACTAAGTAAAATATAATACAATAGAAATATATACAATGTACATCAATTATTGATGTCAACGTCTGAATTGAACGAAATATGGATGTCCTGTTGTCAGCATATTCTGTCACGACGTCATGACATCGCGTATCATTATCAAAATGGAAATATGGATGGAAGTTCGACGCGAAATGTTAAATGTAAACAAAACAAAGGCAATAATGTTATATTTTTTTGAAAATTGATATTTGACTTTTCTAAACTTTATAACCCATATGCAAAGTACGAAAAACAAGAAAAAAAAAAAACGAAAGTTACACCAAAATTTATGAAGTGCAATTTTTTTCACGTTTCTGGGTCTATTCTCTCGTCTTACTTTTTGCGAGTCTCGCGGCTTATTTAAAGTGCCGTGATTTACTTTAAAAGCCCCACTGCAGTACGAACACCATGAAAAGTAGCAGAGCGAGAGAGTCGAGGGTGTTAATAAAATTAAGAAGAAGAGACGAGTGGGCAAGGAACGTGCTAATTTGTTTCCGGAAGTCCTTTTATTAATATTTAATTGATTATGCAGATAGCCAGTGTGAGAATTACAGGATTGTTTCAACATCGCTGAGCTTTATGATTCTTTTATTTTTCTTTTTTAAATCGATTATGAGCGAGTGCTCGAAAAACGTATTTTTAGAATTTCTTTCTGTTTTACTCCGTCGTAGAGAGGCCGCGGTACATTGCTCAATCATGCGTATCTTTATATACGTAATATGTTGACTATATCGACCCAATTAAACAAATGGACTACACTTTTGTATTTTTTTTTTTATGAATTATTTTACATGCTTTTTTTAATATATATATATGTATACAGTAATGAAGAAAACACAGAGCATCAAAATAAAGAGCTTAATGGAATACTGAAAGTCTTTTGCGTGATACCGTAAAACAAACGATATTCTCCAACTCGCAAAAGTTACGCGTTAATTAAAATGCATCGGAATATTTACACTGGGGCTTAATGAGATTTTAAATTAAAGCATATAAATATATTTTACCTGGTGATGTGTTGATGCACTCTGGGCCACTGTCCTCTCGACCTCAAGATGCGCGCAGTGCCCAGAAGCGACGGCCTGTGCACCGGCGATAGTGCCATTCCCCTGAGATAATACTTCAGGGATGGAAGCCATTTTCCTAGAAAAGATAGCGAAAGCCGTTTCGATCCTCGTCTATATCGTCGTAAATAAAATATGAATATGAAAGAGCGACGAGTGCTACAAAAAAAGTCCGATCGATCGTAGTTTAAAATGCAACAGATATATACATATATATATAAAATACGCAACAGACTTTCGGATTATAGCGATACAAGCCGTATTTCGATGAAATACATTGCAATATTGCAGCTAATTATTAATTTTATTTCGACTATGAGTACAGGGTTTTTCGAGCTGAACCCGGGTTATATATTCGTCGATATTTCGATAATATGCGATATGAGTAGCGCTTTTGAAAATGCTTCGTTTCGAAAAAGACTTTTCCATTTGTCAATTCCAATCACAATGTGAACAGAAAGTTACCGTCATGCGTTTTAACTTTTAACTTCCTTGAATGATTGAACATACCTACTGATAATCGTTCGGTTATTCGAGCCAGTGATGTGTGAAAATTTAACGACAATGTGTATGGGTGAGAATTGATGAAATTGTAAAATTGGACAGAATTTGAATTTTTATAATAAAGAGTGATCAAGTAAATGTTTAAAGGTAAAGCCATATTGATTATCATTATTTTTACGAAAAATAAAATGCGTTAAAAAAAAATAATATGCGACGTGGATTTTGTAGATTTTTTTACGATCTCTATATTTAAAATAGTAAATTCTTTAACAAAAGTTTTTAAAATTTCTAAACCCGATATATGAAGAACCTTCGATTTTATTTCCGAATATCTAAGAGAAGTCACGAAGCGTGCTCAACTGTAAAATCCAATGCAAAATAAACAAATTTAAAAAAAAGTATATTGGAAAAATAAATATGAAAGTTTGGAGCTCGTCATACTATTCGTGCGTCACTGCTATTCGTTTCTCGCAAGTGGTAGATATTTTCATCACTATCGTAAAAAGTAGTATAAGTATATGGGACATTGCAACATCTTTCATCATTAAAACCATAAAAATTACGATTTGTCGAAATTTTAGAACACATTCTATTATTTTATTTTTTTATTTGAAAGCCATACTGATTATAATTAATTTTACATAGAAAAAAATGCTTTAAAAATTAATGTGCGACATGGCTTTGGTAGACTTTCGATGATCTTTCTAGTAAAAATATTAATTTTCAAAATTAATTTTTCATATTGTTCGGAACTTAAAAAAAAAAAAAAAACAATTAAAAAATTTTAAAAAATACAGAAAAGTAGCTCATTCAAGGATTAAACTAGTATTAAACACAAAATTCTAGGATGAGCAGTTATTACACCCCACAGATCATTTGAAATCGCATGTGAATATAAGAAGGCCCCTGCATCAGACGTAAATGTGTTTAACACGGGGCCATCTTCCTAGAATATTCAACTGCGTGTAATATCTTCAGCATATTGAAATAAATTTATTTTTCATTCTAAAATTTTACGATGTCTCTCGGTGAAATTATCGCTTTTATTACATAAAATAGCATACAGTAAATTATAAAAATTATAATATTCCGTTGCCCTCGGCGCAAGCATTACCGAAGATGTACCGCGTACACGTTCTTCCAAAATTTCAATGCTAAATTCTACGTATTATTTCATAATTAAGCAAATCCAAACTGTTATAAAACGAAAGTAATCATAAAATATTTTTAAAAAAAGTAGCATACGAGGTAAAGTTGAAGTATATTTTTAGATATGACGTAAAGTTAATCATATATATACGTTCATCGAAATGAAAGATGTACTTCGATTTAATTAGATTATGGCGTGACATCTCGTCGTCTTACAAATTAACGACTGACACTACGCTATCCAATAAATTATTAACTTATCATTGATTCGCGGATAGTTGAAATGTAAAAATGAAGAAATCATACAGTCGCGAAACTTTGAAGACGAGAATGTTCGCTTTTATCAGTAAAAAAACAAACATATAGAAACGAAAAGAATTGTAAGACAAAATATGAATCAATTACTAAAATTAGTTAATAAATAAGAAAAATATGATTACATTAAAGTTAAAAGTAAAACGTGGATTTTTGAAATGAACTATTGATTTCACATTATCATGCTATAGTACAACGAATGTTATTATATTTACCCGAATATGGATATGCAAATGTGACTGCAAATGGGGGAAATTATCAACGAAATCTCTCCATTAGCGAAAGATTGATAAAAATATTTATTATTATTTTTTATTAACACTAATTACCAAAAGTATGATGTATGCGGATTCAGATTCATATTTGATTTCCATTAAATTTATATTAGTTTCATATATTCACCGCGAGGCATATGAGCATTTAATAACTTAAAAGGGACTGTAATTCACTTCGACTCATTAATAAACTTTTCCTTATTTCGATATATCGTTTTAAAAATTTTATCATAAGCCAAACTCGTCGATGTTACATTTTAATGCGAAAGTATATCGATGACCGATTTCAGTAATAAATAATCATTAATATAATAATAATTACATGTTTTAAACATTCACTTCTCAAATTATTTTTGGAGAAAATAACAATTCTCATGTCAAATTCCATAACTATGAAATTTCAAAACTTTTCCACGTTTTCAAAATATTACCAGTTTAAATAAATATAAGACCTAACTAAGAAAATACATTGTGAATTTTTTTTAACAAATTCTTTAAAACAGACTCAAATTCAAAACATTTATTAATCGCAAACTTAAAACACGTATAATAAAAAAAAATGTACGATGATGACAGCAATAAAAAATTTATATAGCACAGAACCTCGTGTAAGGTTAAAATAAGATTGATGTAAGATTTAGTAACATTTGAGACATCATAGTTCAGTAACTAAACGGAAACAATACTAACTAAATTACCATTTTGATACAACCAAGAGGCGTATTCGGCGAGATAGTCGGGACTTTTCGGCTGCAATCGAACCACATGCCTTAATAAAGCTCCCGTCGCTGGACCCGTCGCTAATCGCGCGAGTACGAGGTAGGCCGGTGTATATGACGGATCCAGAGAGACGCATTTTTGAAGCATTTTGATGCATTCCTCTGTTCGGTTGGTTTTTCTGAAAAAAAAGAAAATTTGCGTGAATACAAAAATTGAATTTTATCCGTGAAATTGTGTTTAATCTAGAAACGCAAACAAGATTACACTAATAAATGATATCATAAAGAAATGATACGTAATCGATCAGAAACTGTATAAGGTAACCTGAAAAGCCACATGTTTTTTTTTTAATAAATAAATCCTGGATTAAAAAAAAATATTGTTTAGAATTTTATATAATTATAGAACACTTATTGTCTTGAAGTTGACAAAAATACGTCAGTTGAAAGTGTTGTCCTCATCCCCTTTAATATTAGTTTAATAGTTCTACAGTTTTCTGTACGGTATGAATGTGTATTTTTGAAAATTGAATTAATTTTGAATCGACAGAATCATCAACACTAATTAATTCGTATTCGATATAATTTGAAAGCTTACGATTGCTAAAATCATATTTTCTTTAACTATTTTATTATATTTTCAAGATTTGAAAATGAAGGAGTTGTAACCAAAGACCATTTCGTTTTTCGAAACATACGCTTTTACAACGTTCAATCTTACGATTTTTATATAAATTGAAACATTTCGAACATATTCGTCCGCCATATTGGATCCGCCATTTTGAATTTCAGAAATTTGACATCAGATTCGCTATTAGCGACCCGTACAACCCCTATTTCCAAATTTTTGTCAAAATTTAAATATTTTGACAATTTTCGTCTGCTATAAATTTGATTCGCCATTTTGAATTTCAGAAATTTGACATCAGATTCGTGATCAGCGACCCGTAAAACTGCAATAAACACATTATCCGAAAAAATTTGATAATTTAAATCGTCATATATGGAAGAGTCGAAAATGGAATTAAAATTTCAAGCCACCATATGTCCGAGCAAAATTTTCACTTCATAATGATCCCCTTTTATACGATTTTGATGGAAACTTGATGATAAAAGAAAATGTTTAGGTAGAAAAACTCGATATTTTGTACAATGGAACACAACTTTCTGGGAGAAAATTTTTCTTTAATTCTTAGGACAGAATCGGAAAGTACGACAAATTATAGAAATGATATGTCCAGACTTTACCAATTATCCATCAGAAATCACAGTCGAAAATTGCAATAAAATCGTCCGTTTGGGACATGGGTTAACATATAGTAAAGAGAAAACATGAATTTTGACATTTTATTTAATAAAATAATAGAATTGATTATTATGTCGAATTGAAAAATTTTACTATTGCGGGTTTTAGTTTGTGAATTTACCAAAATTAATATCCCCGTTTAATTTATTTATCGTTAACGCTGTTCTAAATGGTACAATAGCAATTTAAGCATTTATTCGTGAAATGCGTCCAACAGTCGAGATTAAATCGTTTCTGAATCTTAGCCAAACTGTTCTAGATGCAGGTCGAGATAGCATATCCAGTATAGGCAAAAGAACAATAAAACTAGGAATATCTTGTGCCTAATACTGAACTAAAAAAAAATAATACTCCACAAATACATTGAATTGACTGTAGTGTATGGAAAGTGATGATGAAAGGTTTTAAAATGAAAAAATGAAAATGCCAACGTCAAAACGAAACGGATCAGTGGAACCGGTGAAAGCTCGAGGATATTAAAAGGACCGATATATTACGAGTTGACATAATAAATTCTACGGGAATTGCAGTGTACATTCGTGGTTGAGTTATGAACGCAATGATGTAATCGACTTTGGCATTAACAAAGGGCCCAGTAATTGATGTGCACGCAGTCGTCATGGGGCGTGATAGGCATCTAAGAGTATAGGTGGGGTAAAAAAGAAACGGTCACTGGACAATCAAAAATATACACTATCGTGTATACCTGTTATCACAGAGTGATTCCTTTTCCATCAATCTTTCATCAAGAAATTACATACAAATAAGGCATTTAAGAAATTCCTTGAAATTTCACACTATCGCCAGTCGTTACAAAATAGGAGTGACAAGATGTATACTTGCAACTCAGCAATGTTCTCTGTAAAATACTTCGACCCCCGGACTGTAATGATAAAATTGTAAAACACAAATAAAAAAGTATATCCTACGCGAAAACGAAAATTAAAGCGTGCACCAATCGGTGAAATTGGCACGAGCAATCTACCTGTACAATTGGCCGAGGTTGTAGTGAGCATTCACGTGTCCCGGTTGAGCGTGAATCGCTGCCAGAAAATGCTTCTCCGCTTGGTCACCAGCCGTCAACGTCCCGAGATTGTTGTGTGCGCTCGCGTACATTGGCCAGAGCCTGAAACAGCGAAACACAATGCGTTTGTATTATATTCACGTGCGTGCGTGAGCGACGTGTCTATTGTAATATATCAATAATCCTTGTTACGAGTGCCAGCGTGGATGTGGTCAGGTGTACAAAGCATAATTTCTGCAAACACTCCTGGTAACGCAATTTATTATTTACAATTGGTAGGTTATTACAACAGGATATCCAGATTAAAAATGTACGAATTTCATTGCCAATGCAGAGGGGCAAACATTATATCCGTTAATGCCGTTACGATATGATCAATTTTCGTTAGTTACTGCGTATATTGGCAATTTTCGAGAGTTCAACTGCAAGGGTTCAAACGTGTCTCACTGAGATTATTATTGTTCTTAAATTAACATTTATAACACTATAATATCAATTTCAGATGTAATTCAACGCTGACACACGTCAGAACCAATAATACACTGCCGAGCGTTAAGGGAAAACCCAAGATAAATCGCAGAGAGACGTTAGCACTCTTTTTACTCATGACTAATGATATATCGCCGAGTTCATAATGCTACATATAGGACTAGTGATTCCAGTGTCTGGGCATAATTAATAAACTTGATAAATCGCAGCATTGTTCTTTCAGCCGGCTATACGCGGACAATAAATGACGTGTAAAGAATGCAAACGACTATTAACGGCGCGATTAAATTAAGCAATACTCCAGTAATAGCCGTGTTTATTAATTACCGGCTGGTTTTAGCGAATAATTCAAATAATCGCCGTCATGCGGACACCTCGCGAAATTCGTAGCTGACATGCGGTTAGTCCACAATCTCCGACCCACTTGGCCGTAATATATGTACCCGTATATCGTACACGTGTAAACGCATTCAGACACGTGGACTCGCGTGTGGGGGAGTGATAACATTGCACGGATATATATCTACTCCACGACAACACGTAGCCCTTTAGAAACTGCCTTATCATTCCGCTCATTTGGAGCATCCAGAATTTGCGGTTGATTAGGAGATTCCGTTTAAGGGTCTAACGTTTTTTTTTCAGGTCTTTATAACAGGCATTCTTCGTGTGCATACGAGGATACCGGAAGTAGCTGTGATTTTATCGAAAAGCGAAAAACGAATGAATGGGAAGGGTTGGGTGCTTGCGAAAATCCTGCACTGAATCGAACCATGATAATGGATCGGGATTAGCGCGTGCCGAATCCATTAGCCTTTGATGGCTTTTAACGATCAGATGTGCGATCGCATTTCCGTTATTCCGCAGGGAACCATATCCCGGTGCGTGATTTCTTCGGTAGATGAAAAATTAGAGAGAGCGTTTTTTGCTCGCCAGTATCGGGCAGAGGTTTATTGCAGCGATATTGATCATTCTTGCAACTGGAATTGAGGATTAGAAAATATTCGAAATGTAACTACCAATAAAAATATTGAATACGCCAGACGGATCTAATGACGTCGTACACTTTATGAACTCGCGGCTCTTTAACAGCTTGTAACCCAGGAACTACCGTCGAATTGTGAATTACACGTATCCACTTACACATTCTAAAGGCAATTCTATTTGAAGCAAAGTTTTATCAGCAAAGCTACGAATTCACCCATAGCAAATATTTCCCCAGTTTCACTTGCAGCTGCCAAAGAGCAAGAAAAACTCACAGACACTCCAAGATTCTACGGCATTGTGGTAAACGCCTTTGTTAAGGTTCTTTTTCGATTTTCAAGTATCTCTACGTCAAAGGACACCTTTCCGAAGTGCTCGAGGAGAATACGGAGGCAACTCAAACGGCAAAAGTCGGAAAAGTCCTGAATGTTCGCTCCAGTCGCCTCGAATCGAGGGCAGAATTCAAGATCCGCGAGTATGTAGTATTTTACTTTTGATCCGAATCGTCGCATCCGCCTACTGCAGTTTCACTGGGGGCCTTCGGCATCTCCTATTTCAAATCCATGGGTTCGTCGCAATATTGGGAATAGCTTGAAATATTTTAAAAGCAGTACACGCTGTGCGTCTTAACGAAACCCACTTTGCGATGCTTACCGACCGTATACCATACGAGCATTCTGTTTCTACGTGGATCAAAAAGACCAAGAAAAATATCGTCTATATCGATTATATAAGTGGGTGATAAAATATGAATTATTTCCTATGGCAATTTCATTGGTGCAGAGACAGTCGCAGCTATTCTGCCTCAAATTTTTATTCATAAATTGTATTTTCCCAATCTTCTTCTTCGCTTGCACAGTCTCATGAATTTAAAAAGTACGATTTAAAACAACGTGAATTTAAAATCTTTCTCCAAGAATAAACTGGAAAGTTTGTCCAAAGATTGCCCGGATAAAATCGGCACACTTACACGTCCAAGGAAAAGGAAGTTAAGTTAGGTTGAAGATTAATGAAAGTAAAAAATCAACACGGGCGCTGGCTAAAGTAGGAGTAATCGAACCGGAAAACCAGGATTGTTCGGTTTAAACGGGATCAATTAATAGATGCCCTTTCCCTAGCCTTACCTTTCGTCTTTTTACTCCTCCTGCTTTTTTTTCTTGCGCAGATCCTTTCGTTTTCCCGCCGACTTCCCTTCTGCCTTGCAGGTCGGTTTTTCTAATTACCGAGGCGTGACAAAGCGCTGCAATTCAAGGCAATGAGCGTCTCAATCGGAGGCCGCTCTGTTCAGCGTTGAAGAAAAACGGAGAAAAGAAATGGAATACCGAGCGGCTTCTACAAAGATAAAATTTTCTAGACAACTACATCTAGACTCTTCCCTTTTTGCATGGAATTAAGTTATACGTTTCGTTAGGAACGATGCGCCGAATAACAGCATGGGCAATTTCCATAAAGGGAGATATGAACTTGATAATTTAGTCGAAGTAAGCATGCACATTCCCTTTTGCAAACCTTTGCACGCACCGATCTTATTAGGTTCCATGCAAAATTCCAGCATGATAAACTTTGATCCACTTACGATTATCAAGGATTATCTGTGATGCTTCAAGGCTGATTATTTTTTAATATTGGATGTCTACGTAAAAATTGCATCATGAACAAAAACTTTCCGTAACGAGCATTCCCAAACTATTACTTCGCGAGCCCCTAAGAGTTTCTTTACAGAGACGGACAGTAGCCCTATACATATATGATATTTAGCCATAAAATGCAATTCTAGGATTCTGCAGGTTTATGCTCCTATCATCGGCTGCATCACCACGTTTCTTCATTAAGTCTTCAAAACAGATAATGAGAAATTACAAAACTTGAAAAATTCTTCGTTCACGTATTTCCTACTTTTTTTTCGTCTTTCCCTTTTGCAACCCGCTATGCGACGTCCATCTTTTTCTTCCGTCAATCTTATGGCGCCTCTAGGGGAAACTCGGCATTGAGTTAAAAGTAAATCAATCAGGCATAGTCGTGAAACTTATTTAAAGTTTCCGCGGACGTGCGCCCGGTGTTGTGCCGCAGACTTCGCAGTTCCAAAGCGCCTCCGGCAAGACGTTTCGGACTTGCCTTCAAAGGCAAACTGACGAAAAGGGGTTAACCCGTTGCTATCCTCTTTTGCACTTCTCATTACTGCCTGCCGTATTCTGTCACTAATATAATCCCTGCATTTTTTTGTTTATGGATCTTGTCATTCTTCAACCAGGGAGTTTCAATGTGTTCGAGAGCAAAAAGTGTTGAGGATATCGATGGACTATGAATTACATCGCGTACGAAATTTATCTAACGTCGTACTCTAAGAGCAGATAAAAATGAGATTACCAATCTCGAGTTTAAAATTAATCGTGTTATTTTAGACCAAGTCCACTCTTAAGATCAAACTCTTATGCTGCGCCTGACAAATCACTGTTATTAAATGACTTTGCAAAAGACATAACAGCAAAGTTTCGCATCTGAGAGATAAAAACGAAGGGGCGGACGAGACGCGTCACGCAGACTTGCGAAAATAGAGAAGCGAAATAGGAGGTGGGGGAGGGGTGCGATATTTGTACGTGTACGTCTTTCATTCACCACCTAGTAAACCGCCAACGCCGACGAATGCCGCGGGAGACGCGAGAGTGCCTCTTTATTGGATAATAAATAACCTGTTTCATTTATAAGAAGGAGATAAAGTACCAATGTGCGCGTTCCCGCAGGATAGATTCCCTTCCTGAAGCTTCTTATATTTCTTCTTTCGCACGCTCCCGTCTTTCCATCAAGTTGCGCGCGACTCGAATACACCTCCCTTTGCCCTTTTATTCCCAGATCCTAGAATTTCATCCGTGGAATCCTTTGAAGGATTACGGCTCATTTGTGAACGAGAATTGTTGTAATCATGGCTATCCTCGAAGGGAGGTCGTTTCCTGCATGAATTAATAATTCGTTTATTAATGTGGCAGCAGGGATAACTTGGAGGGGTCTAGAATGAGTTTCGCGTTTTACATATCTCGAGTTCCACCCGGAATAGAAGGTACTTTCAAACAGTTGATGGAATCAACGAAGCGACAACTCTCTGGGCAAGATAAACTTAAGGTTAATTAAAGGCCAGTTTTAATCGGATTTCGCTATCCGGCAGTCCTTCTGGCAGCTATCAGACGTGATGTCTTGCAAAGTTCAATATCGAGATACGCGGATCGAACTCGCATAATAAAGTGGGGTAGATACGCGTACCATTAATATTAATTAATGGTTCTTGATGCATTCATCTTTATTAATGATATGTTTAATGATGCAATAAAAAATAATAGAAATAGCACTGAACAATATGCTAAGCAATACCAAGAACATCAATAACTCGCCGTTGGCATGTAAGATGTCGTTTGGTGATTTTGTATTCTAAACCAGGAATAATTAACAATTACTCCAATGAACATTCATGCAGGATCAGTAGAACTTTGGAATAGTTAGGTATTCATAAAAGCGAATAGAATAGAATACCACGTTGATGTAATGCATTGAAACGCAGACTGAATAAAACAACGACAGAGTTCAAGAATCCAGGACGGCATTTCTAACTTACTACTGATATCGGCAGAATGATCGATGATCTATTCAACTCCTAGTTGATAAATACATCTTTAAAGGCGTAACTCATCTTTCAACAAATAAAAACTTCAAGTAAAAGGTATAATTAAAAAAAAAGGGTTGTAGTGGCTCTATTGTAAGCGAGAATTCAGAATCTCCGATACTAGGATTAAACGAACTGCGCCTCGTGTGCACTTCCGTGATCCATAAAGCACGAGCGGTGCTGCCCGTTGCTTGCGACGGTCTCCTTGCGGTATGTTGGCCCGTAATTTTCGGTTGGCCAACTTTATGTCCATACGGCGGCTTATACGTGGGTGACAGAAAGGGTGACCAGGTGCCTGAGGGGAAATGCTCTGTTCGTATAGGCGGTAGAAACGATGCGACCCGAATGGCAAAATTGACGACACCGAAATCTACTGAATTTGGTGTACATAGGCCACGCCTGCGATGTTATTCGCCGGTCAATATTATCGGAAACTGACATGCCGACTTCCTCTATCGAACCAACGGGCTTGTGAACGAACGTCAACTGGCTTCCTGAGGCAATACGACTCGGAACATGGCTACATTGTCCTCGCGCTGGACGTTTTTATTTGTATTTATTTGTCATTTTTTTTTTTTTTCACGAGGGCCTCGCCACCCAAAATGGGACGACGACAATAATGGAATGTGGCCGGCGAGTTTAGGGTTTCCGAAAACAATAAATGACGGAGTTTTTCTGTCGAAATGCCGTAAAAGTAATTTGTGTTTCGGGGCGTCATTTTGCGAGTGTTGATATGGTCATTCAATGTGACAACGCGAGATAATAGTAAGTTAAAAAAGAACACCAAAGTAACGTTAGGTTGTATCAATGCAATTGTTATATTTCGTAAAATAGTAGTGTAAAATGCTGATAATAACTGGTAATCAATCCATTATAGTTAGCAATGCAATGAGTAATACATCAATTGATAAGTATTTTCTATTTCAGTAATGATAATCATCAATTAAGAAATGGCCTACACTAATTGCGTTCACTAGAGTTCTGTCGTACATTATGAATTACGATCAAAGAATGATATGCTAATATCATTCATTGTCTCTCTACTAATTAATTACAGGCGTGCTTTTATACTGGAAAATAAATTAAAATACATATTCACATAATTCTATTCATTCGTAATAAAAGATAATAAAAACCTCAAGGCATTCAGTTTCAAATAAACCAACAAAGTTTTTAAAATAAATCCATCAATTTTTAAAAAGTTCATCTGCCATTAGGTTCATAATCAGCGACCTCAAAGACATTTTATTTTAAAGGTTGTAGCTTTCAATTGGCACCTTTCGTTATTTGAAAACTATGGTAATTCTAAACGTAATTCTTTGATGTTTATTTATTATTCAGTTTTTTTGTTGCCATATGTGGTGACTGCGTTGTTTTAAACTGAATAAAAATAATTTTGTCAATAGCTTGACAATATGTGAAATCATATAGGGGATCGTGATAAAGCTAATACGTATCGTGATAAGATATGCAGTCAAATTATTGCATGCAAATAACGCGAACCGTATTATTTGCGTAACGCGTAGCGAGTATCGTTGTGTGCACATCGTACATCCGTGTGAATTTCCACACGACATTTTATGCTCAGACTGAATAATGGTAAAAGCGCGGTGCCGTAAAACAGCAATCAAATAATACATTATCGTAAATATAAAGGCAGCATGTATCGTGCACGTAAAATTTTCATGGTTTATCTATCTTTTTGTACTTCGGAGACACGCGAGCTTTGAAGGAAGGATCCGAGCGCGGATTTTATATGATGAGAAATGTACATTGTCTTTATTGAAACTGCCATATCGGCCGAGTGGATATAACTTTTGTGCTTTCTTCGTACACTTTTTTAATATACCGGGCAAAATTCGATCGGGAACTTCGACGCTCAATTAGCTTGTCGATAAATTGTTTTTTTTTTCATCTTTTATTTTTACTTCGTCGAATTACTGTAACTATAATTGAGGAGTTTCTCGTGATCAAAAATTTTAAAAGTTAAAGATTGTCCACCTATCGGAATATTTCGTTACTATTTTCTACTTTTTTCAATTTTGAAGTCAATCTTTTAATCTATTTATTCTTTATACGAAATTAAATGAATCCCTTCGATGATTTTCATCAATTAACAGAAACAAAAGAATCGAAATGAAAAAATACAGAAATATAGACGGCCATTTCAAAAGATATAAAAAATAAATTTTATTAAAAATGCAGTTACTTTCCAAATGGATTTGATGCACAACTCTAAAAGTAATGCAGTTCCATATAACAAGATTGTTTCTATTCCTTTTGCCTGTTACCTGTTCGTAGCACACACCCCAAGGGAAATATGTGAGCAATCGAAAACTAATCTACCAGCTAACAAATTCTGCGTTCTTTTTCCTTCTAAAGATAACACATTCAAGAAAGTGCAGCGCGCTTCGTTTTGCCTCGGTTATTTCTACCGATACATTGCACATAGCTAATATTGCAGTGCTATAGAAAGCAATGTTTTTCTTTTTTTTTTAATTAAATCGAATATCCAATCTTACGCTTTATATTCTTTATTCAAGAAATATTCTCATGTAATTACAAAAAATTTCCATCAATACGTTCTGAAGTTGATGGATCGTATTGATGATAACCTCTCAGAAATCAACGTTATTTAATCTAATGGTATTTAATATGTGTATATGAGCTTGCCATAAATGTACGTGTTTACTTTTTTCGAATTAGATTTTTCAAAAGGACATTCAAACATACCAAAATCTGTCGTTCTTCATCGAGGATTATACTCGATTGCTTCCAACCTAGAACATGTCGAGGTCACACGAACGGTTAATTTCTGAGCTATGCTCTCTTCCAATTGTATTTTACTGTTTCTGAGCACGGCAAGGAAAGTTTGGAAGTTGGCAACAGGAGTTTGCGAAACGTCAGCACGTTTACGGCATTTCGACGTGTTCTCCGGCTAATGTATATACTTACCATTATAATACGATCTGTCACCGTAATGTACAAATAACATCGAACATCGACCCGGGCACTGACGTGTCTGAATACATTGTAATATATTACGAGTGGAAGGATAGAGAAAGAGAGAGAGGAAGAAAAAAAACTCCAAGAGACTCGAGAAATATTATATTCGACCAAAAATGAACTTTAATGGACGTCATATAAAGATGAGGTTATTTTAAATATAAGAATTATATTTTTAGTTAATGCACGCCCTCAAATCTCCTTAAAAGCCCGTGCGAAATATCTACCTACATGGACTCGTTAAAAATACGTGCAATCTCGTTATACAGAGACGCGATCTGGAGAGAATTCAGGTACACGTGTGCAGGTACCCATATGGTGGTACGAGACTGCGAAACAAGCGGAGGAAATTGCCATTTAGTCAAAACTTCAATTTTTCAAAACCAATATCACCCGCCACCTGCCACCTGATTCGTCGAAGTATAGAGGGGGGGCGGGGGGGATAATTCATACGAGAGGTCGAGAAAGTTCAGAATGTCAGTTCTAGAAATAGATCAAAACGACAGAAGACCGAGAAAATGAAATATACCGAAAGAGACGGTCGAATTATAATTGCGGAGAAATGGTGAATGCAACAGACACCGAACGAGCATTGGAGCGAGTAAGAATGCAAAAGGACAGAGAAGTTAGAGTAGGAAATGAGATCTACGAGTGAGCAAACTGGACCGGAGCGCGCGTACCGATGAAATACAATTTTCATCTGCTGTACAGCTACCGGCTGCATCCGCTTTTGCAGTTGCATTTTTCTTCTCTCCCACTTCCCACCGTTCTTTCTCTATCTGTCCATCTGTGCCTCTCTCCAGCCCGTACCCTATCTGCTCCTGTCCAGTCTTCTCTTTTTGCCCGAACGCCGCCTGCCTATCCGTACATTTCGCACTCGCATCGCGCACGCCCACTTTTTCCGCAGTGTTTGGCCAGGCTGATTGCATTTTCTCCGACAAATATTGCAATATTATGATAAAGCTGATTGGCAGTCGAACGCGTACAGTCGCACATGGGAGTACGTGAATACCCGATGCGGTCGGGAGATGACGGTCGATGCGAATCATCGCAAGTGGAGCGAGTATGCCTGTGGGTATGCAGGAGAGGATTTGGTGTGGGAATCGGCAGGATACGAAATTCAACCACCAAGTCGTCGCATATGCAGCCGACTCCCTCGACAAGATTACTGTTTCGTATTGCCGTCTGATTGCGAATACGGCATATATTGAATGGAGATGCTGCTGCAACGTACTTACTGCACTGCGTGCGTGGAGCCGAAAGTTGCATTGTGCGTTATTGACGAAACTCGATCACAGTTTGGAGTCAAGTGTTTAGCGCGTCAATCACGTTGTCATCTTAATGGACCTGACTGACATCAAATCTCTAATGGACCATAAGCTCCCTTAAGAATATTGCACCTTCCCATTTGTAGTCACAATAAATAATTGGCATATTCTAATTAAAAAAAAAAAAAAAAATGCATTTTTATGTAAATAATGCAATACGTGGATCCTAAATAAATATAGCACGACAAAGTGAATTTCCTAACGAGGCGCGTAAATAAAAAATACAATTCCTGCAACAATCGTTGTCCCCGAGCTGCATAATTAGACTAAATGAATTACATAAGTACGCTGAGGAATTACGTACGTAATTCAACTCTAAATAAGCTGCAATGCTGGTTTATCCAGCGCTGCGTAATCAAATTATAACTGATGAACACGAATTGTATTTATAGCGCATATGGAGATTCGTACATTCAAGAGGTTGAATTACACGTGTAAAACACAATTTATATGTAAATCCTTCTCAAGTAATTTTTCGCAAATTAGGCGGATATACGCGTTTCTGAAATATTTACTCGTGTACGAATTTATAAAAACATTGTCCGATTAATGATTCTGTCCAATTGCCACTTTCAAACAAAACAAAAGGTGTATGATATGTTGCCAACACCTTCGCAGAGAGCACGAATACACCCATCGAATGTCCATTGTACGTCATAAACAGAGTTTTTAATGGCCTGCAACTGGACGTACATTGATCGTCTAATGGACATGGGAGTCTGGACGTCCATTATTCGTAAATATCTGGACATCCGATATACGTCCATTTTGGTTCATGGATCGTGCAAGATCATCATTCATTGTCCAGATTTCCACATTTATTGTTATTCCTAACAATTCGTGAATAATTCAATGAACCATTTTCAGAAATAATAGGAAATATGTTTTGAACAACGTTTATTGTATACCGTCAATCGGGCCATAGACTATGGATTAGGCTCTTTAGCATGAATTGGATGGAACAGCCGGTGCGCTGCGTGTGCATTTGCCAGGTTGCTCGCGTGTGCTTCATACCCGTGGTCGCCCTCTTCACCTGTAAAGCCGTAATAGCCACTTCATCTCGCGGTTAATTAATGCAGTTTTGTTGGGTCACTGCAGTCTCGCGCGGGCACGGCGCGCCGTATGCGACGGCGGCAGGTGGTCCTGCGAGAGGTCGGTTCATTTCACTATGGGCTCTGGAGAGAATGCCTAGATTACTGTGTGTGCGCCAGTCACTTTGAACCTGCGAACCGCACAAAAGCGCCACCTCGCGTAAGGTCAGAAGGGCCGAGCTTTCGCCGGCGGTTTCCAGAAGGAATTTACTCGCATAATACGTACGAGGCACCGCGGTTTTTGCCAGGAAGTGAGGAAAAAGCTGGCCGACCGGTCGAGAATAAAGGATACACGACGAGTGGCGTAATATAAGGCCCATCTAATGTAATTAGCTCGCAATAACGCCACGACCAGCCGCTAAAGCCGCGATGAAAAGACCCTCCTCCCATGTTTGAATATATACTTGCGAGGATGATATTTCATTGGGATTCTTTTCTAATTCAATAGCTGATTTACGTTTGTTTCGTAAATTTTCTTAGCTTTATACATGTCCGATCATGCCCAGGTCTGGTGTCATTAGGGCTTTCTGTGGGTGGACGAGTTCCAGAGAAAAAAATGTACAGTAAAAAATCACTTTTAAGTTTTATTCCCTTAACTGAGATTGTTATCACCTGCATAATTTTCAAGACTTCAAAGGAACTGAACTAATCTTCACGTCATATCGTCCAGCCAGCATCTTCGGCAAGAATTTCAAGGAGCGGCGGCAGATCGTGCCCAAGTACTACGTCTCCCTCAAGCTTACCTTTCTTCTTCTGCACCCCTTCATCTTCTCCGTCTCTTGCTCATACCCGTATTAAAATTCAGTCGCCAAAATCTCATCGTGTTTTACATTCGAAATATTATCCACCGTTATCGTATTCAATTTCTACTTTCATTATTGACCCGACCGATACGCTCGGGAATCCCAGAAAGTTTGCGCAGGAAGCAATGTATTGCGTGGGTTGTAAAAAAAAAGGAAACCCCACTTTGCGCTAAATTGAAGAATACACTTCAGGCGCATCTCAAAATACGACGCCTTTAAAAGGAATTTTCATAAATTTTTTCCTTCCAAGGGTAGTTTACGGAAAAGTAAAGTAATTCCATATAATGAAATCGAATCTCCTTGGAGCCCCTTAGGTTCCCGAAGGTTGATGAGGCGGCGCAACAAGGAAACAAACAGTAACGCTTGTTAAGCGATAGATTGGTATATATATACGTTATGCGCTACCCATTATGATTAGGATGCTTCCGCCTGCATATAAGCATGCCCACCAAAGCAGATGCGATTGAGACAGAGAAGCGAGTAAGCTCAAAGACTTGATGAACGGGAAAATACAAAGGGAATGTATTCACGAATCAGCCAATCGAAATGGAGCGATGCGCGTAACTAGGTTCGGCTCTATCTAGAATTTCAGGTAGAATCGGCGAAAATACAATTGCACTTCGCATATAAATGCAACAGAGGTGGCGTTTTAGCTACTCAATAGATAGAGGATATCGAAGAATTTTAATGAGAGAATGCGTCAAAGGCTGGAAATATGTTGCTTGGCAATAGCTGTGTAGAATGCAGGATTCGATTTGGTCGATTCCAGAAAATAATGGAATAAAGCTTTTTAGTAAAATGCACAATTTTATCTCTGTTATAACATGAAAATGTAAAAGATGTAACGCGCAAATGTAAGTAAATGAAAATAACAAGCGTATTTTGCCAATCAGTGCAGAGGATTGTTAAAAAGAACAGAGATTTTTTTTTGTGATTCAAATATTTGTATCCTACTGATGTATTTCTTATCACTTTTCTCTCGGACAGCATTTTCCCCTTCTGGATAGAGAAGAATCCAGCAGCGATAAGAACAATATAGTTTTTACCGCTTCGAATTGAGGTCGAGCGCTATTACGACGTATGTCTTTTTTTTAAGCGGTTCGCACGAGGGTCAGTTAAGTCGGAGCAAAAAGTTACGGGACCCCAAAAATTCCCGGCGCGACATATGTGGAAGATGGCAAACGATCTAGGAAATTTCCTGTCCCGCGGGGCCAACTGATCCACGCGCCTGGGAAGTGGGAACCCTCTCGACGTTTTCCCTCTCGTTTCTTATCACCCGAACGACTATGAGAAAAAGTGTGGTTTTAACTGTAAATGAAGGTTTGACCCTCGAACCGGGCGAGATAAAACGCAGGGGACGTGAAACGAGCGGCGGAAAAACGAACGAAGGAAAGGCGGATACTGTAGAAATTAATTTTAATCAAGTTTCGTGAAATTTGTCAGATTTTTTTAACTGCGTTAAATGATAAACAGACTTTAGCGTATTTCGCAATGTATTTCCATTACAAGAGTCCATGGTTGACTACTTGGGATTTCCCAATGACTTGAAGTTCAATATGGTGGAAACTGACTCTTGCTCACGGACTTTTTCAAAAAAGCCTATTACAGTAGGACTATATCACCCGTTCGAGTCACATGAAATGCTTAGAAGATCGTTTTAACGGCGCTTGATTCGTGTTTCTTTTAGTTCATATAGATATTTTAAATTGCAAAGAAACCGAGAATGGCCGAGACATTCATACCTCATGACGATTGGTCGTAAAAGTCAGAGGTACGAAGACGAATTACCCTTAAAGAACTTTCTTATTAAATGGTATATAGTGTACTAGTCAAGAAAGAAAAGAAAATTGAAAATATTGCAAACTGCTTGGGTTGTAATACTTTATTAATACTGGTAAAGCGATATATCAAAAGAGAGCACGTATGTAAAGATTGTGAAGGAAGGAAATGCTGCAAAGCCGTAAAATGCACCGAAACTTTAAGGGAACATTACATTTTCGAAAAACAACATTTTCGAAAAATATGTACATGATTTTATATATATTTTTACTATTAATTTGTACTTTCTTTTAGGTAGTGAGGAAATTTAAAAAATACAATTACATTATCGGTAAATTGTAAAGAATGATTCCAAATTGTTTTTTTTAGTATACCTTTCTGATTAGATAGATTTCAAAAAATAGCTCAGAATTTTAATAAAATATAGATTTTCTTTATTCTTTCAATCATAATTGAAAGTAACAACTTATTTTAATGAGTTATTTTTTATTTATGTAAGGATAATTGAGGTTTTACATAATTTTATTTCATACCTATGCTTCGGTCATTATTGCGACCATTTTCACAATTTATTGCGACAAAAATAAAAAAAAATATATATATATATATGTACTTAACATAAATGAAAATGATATAATATAAATTAATAAATACGAATAAAAAATATGGTTTATAAAAATATACAAAAACTGTCACAAATACAAGATCTATTATTATACAGAAAGTGTAATAAAATTTTCATGTCTTAAAATATTTTTTTTTTTTAGTTTAAATAAAACTATAATAAATTGCCTTTTCCGTGATTATTTGTAACTTAAAAAAAAAAATTATTTAAACAATTATTTTAAAAGGTTGAAAAATTTAACACGAGATAATTAATCGACGATATGATAAAAATATATTTTTCAAATAAGTTATCTTTTCCATGATTTCGCGTGACGTTTCCAAAAGAATTAAATATCAAAATTTCTTTTAAAAATACGAAAAAAATTGATGCTAGATGAAAAAAATTGATGCTAGATGAAAAAAATTACATCAGATAAAAAATCCAAAAATTTAAATTTCTTGCAAATGTAGTGAATAAATTTTATAAAATCTAGTAATCATAAATGGATTACGTAATACACCGAAAGCAAAACCAATGTCGATTTTACTACTGTTTACTCTTCCGCTCGACGATGATGAAACATTTACCCGCAATCAGAATTTTATGTGTTTTATGTATAATTAAAGTCGTGATATATAATCACGCAACCGGAATAGAGTGACATTATTATTAACAAATAAATATTGATAAATTGCATAATCATGACTCGAGATCGCAAGCACATGATACACACGGCTAATTTTACAAATAAGATAAACGCACAGTGGGACAAATATTAAAAGAAATAGTTTAATTATAGTCATTGCTAAATTTAGAATTTTAGTATGAACACGTATCATGAGTTTATTTTTATCATTTTACTTTAGCCGAATATATTGCATTTTATTGCAGAAAAAAGAAGAATACTTAAGACTATAATTGATGACAGAATAATGTATTATATAAAAATCAGTTACCAATAGAATAATTTTAATTCTTTAATTAATGTATTTAATTTTGTATATTTTTCAATAAATGTATTTATATCATTGAAAATGTATAAAAACAATTGTAATAAAATGTACAATGAAAATCTCATCGTGAAATGATAAAATATAGTTCGGACTTACCAAAGCGCCAGCTGATAGTGTAGAATTGCTCTGTTTGGTTGCGAGGTATCCCTCAGAAAATTAGCGAAGTTGTAGTGCATTTTGGCATTATGCGGCAAGGACCGCAAGCCCGCCCTGAAACAACAAGATCAAAATCACCCGTCAGTTCTATACGTCTCGACTCGAATAAATCGTTATTATTACTATATTTTCCCGTCGAGAAGGGCAGCATTTGAATCCATATACTAGACAGGAAATACAGCTTTGCCGGATATATCTGGCACTCGGCCAATTGCCGCATTGGACAATGAACAGTTGCATTTAAATACAAAATGTCAATGAATATGGATAACTCGATGAAATATGATGAGTTTAGTTCTTTCTTTGATTCATTAATTCATTGCATTTTTAAATGCGGTCTGTATATATATTCTTTTTATGAGCAGTGAAAAAGAAAAAAATATTGAGCCAAGGGTGGACAAAATCGAAATAAGCAATTACTTTTGATTTTTGGATATTGTTTCAACGGTCGAAACGACCAATATTGGTTTCTGAAATTACCTAAGTATGGTTTCCCTGGACGTCCAATCACGATTCCGCAGTAGCGTTCGGCAACAGCCCAAGAGCAAAAGTAATACAATTCCAGCTGTTATAAAACTTCTCCTTTGCGGAATTGCATTCCACGTAACCTGAGCTCCATACGCCACCAACAGAATCCAGCCGACGCTACAAGAGTGAAAATAATTTCCAATTAAATGAGTGAAACGAAAGTTTATTTCAATACTTAAATGTTAAGAATTTGCATAAATTGTTCCGTTTACCTGGGAATGTATAGAACTCGTTCTGCTACAACAAATCCTACAGTAACGAAAAGATTGGACGCGGGTAGGAATGGCAATACCAAGAACATCCATCCAAGTACGAGCGGGGGATGCCTCTGTTGCTAAAACAAACAATGGATAAACATGTTACTTATGACGTAATTAAAACACATTATGTTTCAATGTCTATTTCGAAATATATTGACTTTCCACTAAGAAGGAAAGTTGGTAATCCGGCATTCAAATGTAAACATTATTCTCGGGGCGTTTGTATCAACAGCATCTATATCGACATGATAAATCCGTTTAATTTCGGCGGATAAATACGATTAATTTTAAACTCTTTTGATTGCATTTCGTTTCAGTTTACATTTCTCGAGCAAAAGAAGTTACCCTAGAACCATAAAAATATTGAAATATTAAGCAATACTTGTCGTCACGAGTTCGTAATTTCATCATTGTTTAATCTTGCGGGAGTGCTCAATACTAACATTTTCGTTTATTCAACGCGTGTAAAATGATATAAATAATGAATTGCGTTATTTTTGACGATAATAAGGAAATGACTACATCGTAAAACTAACAATGCTAAGTCTGTAATTTATAGCGTAACAGTTAAAATAACGGATCAATATAATAAGGAAATTGCAAACGAAGGAAAATGTATCCAAACAAAATATATAAAAGCAAAATACTAGCTACATTCTACAGTGGTCTCAACGATATCAATTGGTGACATCGATTAACTACTGTAATTAGAAAGATGAAATTATCCAAAGGCTTTGTCATCGTGTTCGGACTTTTGGGCTTGGCCCTCCAAACGACAGCAAGACCGTCACCACAAGAGTCTAAAATAATTATAACTTGTGCAAACATCAGATGTCAACAAGGATTCGTCTGCGTAAATTCGAATTGTATTCCAGGAAATGCAAACGTAAATACCAATACTGGAGGTAGAATCGGTGCTAGCGCTAATGTGGATTTGAATCTTGGACTCGGCTTAGGAATAGCTGTTAATGCATTAAATGCAGCAGTTTCGGAAGTACATAAAGCAGGAAATGCTATTGTGAACCTTGGATCAAGTATTGGGGCAGAAATAAAAGGTGCACTTAACAAAGGTGTGCATGTTGGTGGTCAAGTCAGTGCTGGAGTGGGTGGAAATGCCGAAGGAGGTGTGGGTTCTAGCACAGGAACCACGACTGAAGTCAAAGTAGTAAAAGTAGTCAAAGGAGGAAGTGGAACCATAAATTATGGTGTTGGTACTGGTATTGGAACTGGAGTAGGAAATTCTGGTCAAACTGTCGTCGTCACTGGTACTGGTGGTAATTCTGGAGTGCAAGTAGTTAAAGGAGGAAGAGCTTCGGTAGATATCGGTTTGGGCATCGGATCTGGAGTCAATACTGGAGTCGGAAATGCCGGTACTACTGTTGTCGAAGTTGGTGCCGAAACTGGTGGCAATTCTGGAGTGCAAGTAGTTAAAGGAGGAAGCGCTTCGGTAGATAT